>SJYQ01000417.1:47578-73805 GCA_006410935.1 Redunca redunca | reverse complement strand
TGTTCTGTAGGGGAGCCAGCCCAGGGATGCCCAGGAAAGCTCCCAAGCAGACATTTGCCTCCATTCTCTAAGGACTCTGTGGGGGAGTCTAGAGAACCAGCTGCCTCAGAGCTGATCACTTTGACCTTTCTAAGCCCTAGTATGAAGGAAAATGCTGCCAGAACCTCCCTACATTCCTCAAAGTTACCAGAGGCTCAGTGGTTACGTAAGACTAAGAGTCTCAAAGTAGAGACCTCTGTGGTCCCTGCAGTCTCCTTCACATCAGGACAGAGGATGGTTGACAGGGTGGACAGAGGATGTGAGAGAAAGACCATGGCTATGTCTTTCTCTGGCACTATCTCATTTTTTGTCTGCCTTCTTCTTCTGATGTGTCTTGCTCTCATGGTATGCCCTCGTCTCCCATCACCATGGGTCTAGGAGGAAAAGAAGAGGAGAAAGTAGAAAAAAGAAGGAGGAAGAAGAGGATAGAGACTAATATTTTTTGATTATTTATGTCCGAAGCATCTCCTATGTACTAATCTCATTTAACTAGCACAATGTCCTATGAGACTTTTGATACTATTATTATTCACATTTTACAAAGGGAGATTAAGTAGTTTACCCAAATTCACACAGCTGGCATGTGGTGAGGCTGGGCATCTAATATGTCTTAACCACCACACTTACAGTCTTCCATGTACCCTTATGCTTTCTGAAGGCCATCAGCATAATGGGCCAACTAGGTCTGCCTTCTTCATGAGATATATTCCATGCTCCAAAATTCTCTCTCCTCCTCCCCACCCAGAACACTGTCTAAATAGCCATTCTTTCAAAATACAAAGGTAATTTAAAAAAAAAAACCTGTAATTTGTTGTTTTTGTTTAGTTGCTAAGTCATGTCCAACTTTTTGCTGTCTCGTGAGCTGCAGCACTCCAGGCTCCCCTGTCCTTCACTATTTCCCAGAGTTTGCTCAAACGCAAGTCCATTGAGTCAGTAATGCCATCCAGCTATCTCATTCTCTGTCACCCCCTTCTCCTCCTGCCCTCAGTCTTTCCCAGCATCAGAGTCTTTTCCAATGAATCACTTTTGAATGGATTGTTAATTTGAATTTTTCCTAAATAAAAGATAAAGAAATTTCATTTTTTTCTTGGACTGTGAAGAAAGCTGAGCACCAAAGAATTATGCTTTTGAACTGTGGTGTTGGAGAAGACACTTGAGAGTCCCTTGGACTGCAAAGAGATCCAACCAGTCCATTCTGAAGGAGATCAGCCCTGGGTGTTCTTTGGAAGGAATGAGGCTAAAGCTGAAACTCCAGTACTTGGGCCTCCTCATGAGAAGAGTTGACTCATTGGAAAAGACTCTGATGCTGGGAGGGATTGGGGGCAGGAGGAGAAGGGGACGACAGAGGATGGGATGGCTGGATGGCATCACTGACTCGATGGACGTGAGTCTGAGTGAACTCCAGGAGTTGGTGATGGACAGGGAGGCCTGGAGTGGTGCCATTCATGGGGTCGCAAAGAGTCGGACACAACTGAGCGACTGAACTGAACTGACTGAGAACCCACACTTTATTTAGTATTCATTGGCCATAAGTATTTTTCTGGAGTGTAAGTGCTTATCTTCATTATCCTCAACTAATACCCTTAAAATTGAAAACGTCCTCTACTTCAAATACACATATTAGCCTTTTACAACTTCATATTCAATGAAGTTTTTGTGCTACTTCTCCTGGGAATCACCTCATAAGCCTCAACTTTACTACAAAATACAAAGTTGCCCTTCCCTCCCCCAACTATAAAAATTCAAGACATCTCTTAACATGCACAATTGTTTCCTATAAGGACCTAAAGGTCAGACTTACAGGAGAGTTAAAAAAATCCCATTTGGAAGAAAAGAAAATGAACAGTTCAAAATTCAAGAGAATGAAGAATTTTGTACTTGACCCTAAGAATCTCTATATATTACTTTTTCTGCTAATAGAAATATAGATTTATGTTATAAGAGCATTTCAGATCTCTCCAAAGCTGAGCTACAAAAATAGAAAAAAGAAAATGGAAATAAGTATCAAGGATGATTGCATGAAACCAATAGCTTCACAAAAATCATAGTAATGTAATCAATCCAAAACATTCATTTTGCAATAGACAAGGTCACACTCTTATGTCCACCCAATAAACATCAAGATAGCTTTGTTCTACGGGTGCTGCTGCATCTGTTACAGAGAACCCAGGCAGGTAGTGACTAGGCAGGCTTTCAAAATTGGTTTCTTACTCTAAATTTAATTTGACTCATCAAGTGCATTATATACATGTTTGCTCATTTCTCACTTCTGTTCAAACCGCCTGAGTCACTATTTTGATTTAAAACTTGCAAAATAAATGCTGTCTGCAGACACCTAGCAACTTGTCATTGTTGTTTTTTTATAGGTTGAGTTTCTTAAATAGAAAAGAGTTCTGTAGATGCCCAACTACTTGAATCAGAAATGTTTTTATAGCCCCATTTTCTTAGACAAAAGAAAGGGGTTTTCCCTTAATATTACACAAATATCTTTAAAGCCTTTGGTGCCCTGGAGCACAACCCCTTGGATCACCTCTGATATTGGCCAAGTAGCAAGGGACAGTTCTGCATAACCTCAGACTCAGCTCATCAAAGCCCCTGTGCATCTTCTTTCTTTCTGTCTCAGAACCTTCACTGACTCAGTGCTGCACAACCCAGAAGTGCCATTGAGCCCCTGGGGTCAATCCTCAGATAAGAAGTGGTCATTTACCAGGTGATCTAGGAAGCAGGGGGAGGGTAGAAAGGAATCACCCAAAGGGTAGCCTAGGGTGAAACTTGCAGATTCTCAAGAGTTTTCAGGGGAATGTAGGCCCCTATTGATCACAAAAATAATTTCAATAATGCCTTCACATTGGATTTCCCTCCTTCCCTGTCTTAATCTTGAAATCACCTCACAAATAAGCTACTGGCACAGAAACCTGTGTTTCAGATTCTGCTTTCTGGGAAGCCAGAGTAAGACAAGATGATTCATATTTTAATTATAAAGATTTCAAGTCTTAAGGTCTGGTTAGGTTTTGAAAAATTATAATGCTGGATCTAAATATACTGTCCTTCATACTGTGTGTGTGTGCTAAGTTGCTTCAGTTGTGTCCAGCTCTTTGCAACCCATAGGCTCCTCTGCCCATGGGACTTTCCAGGCAAGAATCCTGGTGTGGGTTGCCATTTCCTCCTCCAGGGGATCTTCCCTATCCAGGGATCGAACCTGCCTCTCTTAGTTCTCCTGCACTGGCATGTGGGTTCTTTACCACTAGCACCAACTGGGAAGCCCCAGTAAGTTAGGCTTAACCACATGTAAAGAAAAAGAACTATGAAATTCTAAACTATGGAATTGTGCATTACTCACTGACTGAAAAACAGACTTGGATTTTTGGATTACTTCTCAACCCACAAACTCAGGGCATGAAAAAATCTTTTCATTACACAAAGCTATCTGTTGTGATGGGAATTTGTCCAAAAAGAATTTGTGCTATTATAAGTTTAAATAAAAAGATATGTAAGGAGCATTAATTGAATTGTCTATTTTAAGGGGGAAAAGTATCTTCTGAATGGTAAAAAAGATAGAGATTCTTCTTAGGAAACTTTTTTTTTTTTTTCATTTGAAACTATCAACAGCCAAAAATAACCTCTGAGGCAAAGGGGAATCCCCAGAGGGCTGCTGAACAAAAATGCTTTGTGGATGGAAATGTAGGGCAGGTTAGTGTGCGGAAGTGATAAATGGACTTTCCTCATTAATAGCGTTGGTTTCATTCATTCAATAATGAGTGCTCTGCATGAGCCAATATCTTGCTAGATAAATGAAATAAATAAAAATGCCATGTCCCTATTTTCACTGAATATCTGTTTCTAGTGGGAACACAGACAATAAACAAAATATAAACATAAACACATTGCTAGAAATTATGATAGGTGCTAAGAAGAGGAGTATAAGGAAGAGACTAAATTTAGATTAGTGTCAGGAAAGAACTTTCCAGGGAAGCAACCTATAAGAAGGAGTTATTCAGATGAAGAGTAGAAGAATGAGAGGTCCAGAAAGAACACTCATGTACTAATTTCACAAGGCAATAAAGAGCTCACTTGGTTTATGGAAGATTTTTTTTTTAATTAATGGGCANAATAAAAAAATATTCCACCCCCCAAATTATTTTTATTCCTAAGTATTTCTTTTTTTGTCTCTAAGGTAGGGAGATGTTCATTATTAAATTCTGCTGTTTTGTAACTTTTCCCACTTGGTGCTAAACTTTTGCTCTATAGACAATATTTCCCCTTATGCATATTCTTTTTCCATATGTCAAGCCTGTTAAAATTTAGGTAATATAATTATATTCCTTGATTGAGCTTCTCATATCCAGGTTAATAATACCAGGTGAAAACTGGAGATAAATCAAATGTGATTCCAGAGTCTTTCAAGTTCCTGGGTGAAGTCCTTTGTAAATACTCTGAATGATCAACTATAAAAGTCTCATTTAAAGGGAAAATAAAGTCCAGATGTGGTCTGGAGATGAGGCACTACTTGATGAAAGCATTACCTATATATTTGATAATGCAACTTGCATCTGTGCTTATTTTGGTACCCATCAGATTCATGCCTTTTTTTAAGCTTTCAGATAGCATATTTTTTTCTTATCACTCTTTTTTTACATGAATGTCTGTTAGTTTAGTTTTCCACCTATATTGGGATAATAATCTTTTTATTGTGTATGCCTAATTTCAGAACTATACATTTATCTTTATTTATTTATTTTTCTAAGGAGAAGTAGATGTTTATTGCTGAAGCTTCACCCTTATGGCAGAAAGTGAAGAGGAGCTAAAAAGCCTCTGATGAAAGTGAAAGAGGAGAGTGAAAAAGTTGGCTTAAAACTCAACATTCAGAAAACAAAGATCATGGCATCCGGTCCCATCACTTCATGGGAAATAGATGGGGAAACAGTGGAAAAAGTGTCAGACTTTATTTTTTGGAGCTCCCAAATCACTGCAGATGGTGACTGCAGCCATGAAATTAAAGGACGCTTACTCCTTGGAAGAAAAGTTATAACCAACCTAGATAGCATATTCAAAAGCAGAGACATTACTTTGCTGACTAAGGTCCGTCTAGTCAAGGCTATGGTTTTTCCAGTGGTCATGTATGGATGTNNNATGGATGTGAGAGTTGGACTGTGAAGAAGGCTGAGCACCGAAGAATTGATGCGTTTGAACTGTGGTGATGGAGAAGACTCTTGAGAGTCCCTTGGACTGCAAGGAGATCCAATAAGTCCATTCTGAAGGAGATCAACCCTGGGATTTCCTTGGAAGGAATGATGCTAAAGCTGAAGCACCAGTACTTTGGACACCTTATGTGAAGAGTTGACTCATTGTAAAAATCTCTGATGCTGGGAGGGATTGGGGGCAGGAGAAGGGGACGACCCAGGATAACATGGCTGGATGGCATCACGGACTTGATGGACGTGAGTCTNGGATGGCATCACTGACTCGATGGACGCGAGTCTGAGTGAACTCCGGGAGATGGTGATGGACAGGGAGGCCTGGCGTGCTGCGATTCATGGGGTCGCAAAGAGTCGGACACGACTGAGCGACTGAACTGAACTGAGGGGATGAGCGGCTTCTTGGCAAAGAGCTAATCACCTCATCTCTTCTTGACGGTAAATCAGGGAATTTACCGTTAAAACAGTCAGTTTTGATGCTGGATATCATAACTAACAGGAAACTCTGCCTGTAGAGATTTAGCTTTGTGTGATTTATCTCCATCTAACAGAATAGGGTTGTTAAGACGGATCCAGCGCAAGTCAGTAGATCTGTATTGCAAGCGAGAATGAAAGTGGTGAGATGTGTTACCTTTCTGGGACTGAGATGGGGGTGATTCAGAGTGCAGAAGTGAACAACTGTCTTCTGTCGAGAAGACAACCAGAGCAAGGGCCATGCCCCAGGTCAGGGGTAAAGTTAGATGAGTAGAGAGGGAAGGATCTTAACAATTATTTAGTATCTACCAGATACTAGGTGCTAAGCGAGTAATCGCAAGATTTCTTGTAATCTTCACACCCACCTTCTAACCTAAGCACGGCTCACCTCCATTTTAGAGATGAGGAAAAGGAAAGAGGGATGAAGTCATGGACTCTGAGAATACGGCTGAGAAGGAGCTCTTCACCATCAGAAGTAAAGAGATTTAAAAAAAAAAAAAAATCCCATGCACCTAGATCTTTGTCTTATGTTTCTAAACTCTTCAAAATGTCTGCCTAAAACAGACCGTCAGGATCTTTTCATTAGTTGGTGAACTGACCAGATTGTGGTCATCCTGTAATCTTTAAAAAGAGGTCATTGGTGGCAAATAAACAATGAGCTCATTAAAAACCACTTGTGAAATAATTAGGCAGGGGATTTTGTTTGATAACTGTGAAAGGTGGGGGTGGGGATTTGGCTGCAGAAGGTGGCAAGGGCCAGCCTATCACCCAGGGCTAGAGCAAGTTTCTTCAGTCTGAAGGCGTTCAGAAAAACAGGCTTGCCTGCGGTTACTACATCCTGTAGCTTCTTTCAGTTGCCTTTATTTTTTTTTTTCATTTTTATTTTATTTTATATTTTTTTATTTTTATTTTTTTTGTAATACAATTTTTTTATTTTTATTTTTATTTTTTTACATGTTTCAATGCCATTCAGGACACAGGCAATAAACTGCCACTAGGTGTCCTCAAAGTAAAAATAATCACGACTTCAAAAGTACTCTAGGACCTTTAAGAATGAACTTGACTCAAGCCACCTGTTTCCTTCGAATGACCCTTGCAATAAACCTTTCTCTGTGCTAAACTCAAAAGAAAAGAAAAAGAACATCATGCAGGTTCTTTGACTCCTCGGTGCTAAGGGAGAGCACGGCATTTACTAATTAAACAGGAACTTCTGACTGCTGTAAATGATATGGAGTTCTGTAAAGAAAAGGACATTTCAGCTGCTTTCATTTCCAATTAGATTTTGTATTACTCTGCTTCAGAATGCAGGCCAAGGAGACTTTCAGTGGGAACACTGTTCCTGCCCAAATCTAACAGTCTTCTGGAGAGTTCTTCAGAATAGAAAATAGCCAGGCGCCAGCTTATCCTTGGCTCTGAGCTACTGAGCAATTTCAAGACGATAGAAACTGCTCTGGAAGATTTTTAAGGTCAAAACACCTTAAAACTTAAATTAGGCGAACTTCAACAATTGCCTGTGTTTTCTTTAGTTGTAGCATGGGCAAACAGAAAATTACTGTTTAGCAAACTATGCCGTCATCAGTCCGTCTTTTAAAGGAACACAGACTGCTTCTCACCATTGGTCTCTGCAGGCTTGGTATCCTCATCCTCCTCACTTTCCCTCCTCCCCTGCTCTTGCCCATCTCTACCTCTTCTGTCTCTCCTCCTTCATCTTCTCCCTCTTCTAAGCATTTTTACATAAAAAAATCAATTCCCTAATGATGGTCCGTTATACATACAATATAAATAAGTGTCTGGTTTTGAAAGTCAGGAAAGGGGGCGGGTGGACAGAAGGGGAAGGAAGAAAGGAAGATTAGAAAACAAGCAGCATCTCAATCTGTACATGTCCAAAACTAAAGAAGGAAATTAGGCTTCCAAGAGGTAGAGGTGGTGGTAGAAGCCACAGGGAGCTCTCCTCTTCGTTTTTCCCCTCAGATCTGGACTTCTATATCATGTTTTAGGAATTTCTAATCTGACCACAGCCAGGTGACTCATACCCACTGACTGACTGTTTAGGCTTCTACAAAACACCTGGAGAGATAAAACTGACCGAGAAAACAATCTCTCATTCCACATTAGCCTTTCAAGGTGAGTAGGGGAATTTTCAGCATTTATTTCCATTTTGTTCACCAAAGACTCACAGGCTTTAATCTTGATTTCAGACATAGTTGTGTCTGACAGTCGAAACAATTTCCAAATTAAGTGATAAAGTGGCATGGACTAAAGCTTTCTTCTGCCTGGGGAGGGAAATTAAAATGAGTCAAAGATGCATTTATTGGGGGCCAGAAAGAACTGTGGTTTCTGTGGTGGGCGTACCCTGTCTGCTGGCAGAAGCTTGCCCCTTGCCCCTCAGACCAACCCTCCCCTCATACACCTTCAGGGGCATGTCTTCTTCTCTGTCTCCCTCAAGGATAACTGAGATGATCTTTGTGATTAAAGTCTTTCTGAAAGCAAGCAATCAGGGAAAGAGAAAGTATGGTCCACAGAGTCTAATCCATAACCTGAGTGTTAACTAAACCCATAGAAACGATCATATACCAGCAAGCCTCTTCTTTTTGTATGAGAATCAGAAGGGAAAATGAACCAAGAAAATACTTTTCTGAAATTCAGGACTCCTGAATTTAGAAACCCTAGAACTGGAAGCAAACTGCATACACAAAGAAATAACCAATTGTTCAACTCTTGTGTCTAAGAGAACAGCTAACATTAATCAAGCACTTGAAATATCCCTAGCTTGGTGCTAGGACCTCTACAAACTTTAATTAATTTAATGATCTCAACAGCCCTACTAGATATATATCAATTTTTAAATTGAGACATAGATGACAACTTTGTGTAAGTTTACAGTGTACAACATATATAAATGTACATTTATATATTGCAATGTAATTACCATTGTGTATCATTATTATCTCCATTGACAAGAAAATCTTTGCTCAGAGAGATTTAAAAAAATTTTTAAAGTAGACAGCAATTTCTTCTGACAAAGTTTGACTGAGGTCCTCTCACTGAGAGCCTTGAGAAACTTGGGGATTAGGAGAAACTCAGCACTTAGATGGGAGATTAGGCCATTCATTAATTTTTGAATCTTTGAAAATAGAAATGATATTTCTCAATATACGATGGAGGGAAACATACTCTCACATCCCCTGTTTTTGTCTTTCTTTTTTTTAGAATTTTATTCATATTCTTTCTCAGTAGACCCCACTTACCATTCAGTGGCACAGAGCTAGTGGATTTGAATCCAGGAAGATTCACTTCAGAACCTGGACTCCTGTTTACTTTGCTCAGCTGACTCAGCCTGTTGGCAGCTCACTGTGCCCCCATCCCAAGCCCCTGCTACTGAGACCAAGTTGAAGGGTTAGAGGACAGACACTTTTAGAAATATGAGTGCTCTTGTGTGAATGAAGAGGAACAACTGTGAAATGACAAAAGAATGCAGCAAGATTCACTCCCTTAGCCAACTTCTATTAGAAACTAGCTTGTCTGTAGCGCTAAATCCCATTTGAAACACATTCCCTGAGTTCGGTGTAACTCAGTGTGTGCCAAGGTTCTGAATGAGAAAAGAACAAAAATTTGGTGTACCACATCATCCAACCAAAAGATTCTATATTTTCAAAATTATCAGTCTGCCACTGATTGGAAATGGAAATAAAACTGGTCCTTCAAGACAAAGTTTAAGAAACATTTATTTCATTAGGATCTTTGTAGGTGTCTCCAGGTCTCCCTTATAAGGCCTACGAATCACTCAGCAAAACCTGTTTGTTGTCTGCCCCTCCAACTAGAATCTAAGTTCCCCAAGGATGACACTTTGTTTTAATCACTGCTCTACCCCTAATTCCTGATGTTCAATCAATCTTTGTTTAATAACTAAAATACACTCATTTCCCGGTAAGAAATGCCCAAAGTCTTGTTTAAGAGTTGCTCTGGGTCACTTTGAGAATGGGTCACAGGACCCAGGGGATGGCAGTCCTCTGTCCCCAGCCTGCCTCCTCACCTTCCTGTCATCTATGTCTTGTCACTTAGCCCAGACCTTCACCTCCCCAGAAGGACAGGTAGGAGAAATTATTTCCATTTCTCTTCCCCAGATGAGCTTCAGAATCATTTGGGCATATTTTCCATAGAGGTCTATTGAGATTTTGATCGACATTATTCTTAATATACAGATTAAAGATACACATTTTCAGAACATTGAGTCTTCTCACTTGAGCATGATATGTCCCTTTTCTTTTATAAATCATCGTTAACATTTTACAGTTTTTGTATCATTTCTACATTTTTTATTGACAAGCTAATTTTAGGATGCTTTATTTTTATAGCTGCTATGGTATATGGGCATCTCCCCATAACCTTTCATTTCCTAATTATTGGTATAAAAGAAGAAAGGAGTCATTTTGTGAATCTTTACTTTGTATAATTCAGTTTAAACTTTCACTAATTCTAAGAACTTTTCACTTATTATCTTTGGCATAATATCAGTATCATGTTATCAGCAAATGATCATTTTATCTTCTTCGGCTTCTTTCCTCTAGTTGTATCTCTTTTTCAGCTCTTTTTTTTTTTTTTTTTTTTTTTAATGCGCTCAGCAGAGTGAATTCTTCTTAAATAAACCTTATAAAATAAAGGAAAAGTAGAAAGCAACCTATTTTCACCTGGATAAAAATTCAGAAAGTGAGTCATAGGTCACAGTAATTTTTTTTTGCCTTTGGTCATGCTGCACTGCATGACAGATCTTCGTTTCCTGAAAGTGAAAGTGAAAGTCACTCAGTTGTGCCCGACTCTTTGTGACCCCACAGACTATAGAGTCCATGGAATTCTCCAGGCCAGAATACTGCAGTGGTTAACCTTTCCCTTCTCCAGAGGATCTTCCCAACCCAGAGACTGAACCCAAGTCTCCCACATTGCAGGAAGATTCTTTGCCAGCTGAACCACAAGGGAAGCCCAAGAATACTGGAACGGGTGGCCTATCCCTTCTCCAGTGGTTCTTCCCGACCCAGGAATGGAACCAGGGCCTCCTGCATTGCAGGTGGATTCTTTACCAACTGAGCTATAAGGGAAGCCCTGTTCAGTTCAGTTCAGTTCAGTCGCTCAGTCATGTCCGACTCTTTGCGACCCCATGAATCACAGCACGCCAGGCCTCCCTGTCCATCACCATCTCCTGGAGTTCACTCAGACTCACGTCCATCGAGTCGGTGATGCCATCCAGCCATCCCATCCTCTGTCGTCCCCTTCTCCTCCTGCCCCCAGTCCCTCCCAGCCTCAGAGTCCAGGGATCAAACCCGTGCCCCCTGCAGTGGAAGCACAGAGTCCTAACCACTGGGCCACAGGGAATTTCCATGTCATAGCAGTTTAAATGGCATGGAAATGCTATATTAAGTCAAATCCCCCACTGTATACCTAAGACAAATGAGGATCAGAGACAGGAATTTTCTTTCCCAGGTTATTAAGTCTACTTAAGGGAAAGGACTCATTTCCTGTTTCCACTAATTTGTAGCCATGTCTACACAGTGTGTCTTCCACACAATTCCTGCTTTATCTCATCAAATCTTTCCCCAAGTAGGCCCTGAAGAACTTGATCTGAGAGTGTAAATAGCAATTATAGTAATTTACAGGAATTTCTTATTATGTACACCTCATTAAATTACGGCAAAATTGTGTATATCCCTAAATAATTCTCAGCCAAACACTGCTATAAGTTGTATTTTATCACAAAATGATAGTTTTTGTGTACTTATTCTTCATAATTTCTACCATTTTTATCTGCTTTCAAGGAAATATTGGTGCAACTATTTCTGAACTGTCTACCTATATGGTAATTGTTGTTGTCCATTCACTCAGTCATGTCTGACTCTTTGCAACCCCATGAATTGCAGCACACGAGGCTTCCCTATCCTTCACCATCTCCCAGAGCTTGCTCAGACGTCCATTGAGTCAGTGTGCCATCCAACCATCTTGTCTTCCATCACCCTCTTCTCCTCCTACCCTCAATCTTTCCCAGCATCTGGGTCTGTTCCAGTGAGTTGCTTTTCACATCAGTTGGTCAGAGTATTGGCATTTCAGCATCTGTCCTTCCAGTGAATATTCAGGCTTGATCTCCTTTAGGATTGACTGGTTTGATCTCCTTGCTTCTCCAGCACCCCAATTTGAAAGTATCAGTTCTTTGGCACAACCTTCTTTGTGGTCCAACTCTCACGTTCATACATGAATACTGGAAAAAACCATAGCTTTGACTACATGAATCTTTGTCGGCAAAGTGATATCTCTGCATTTTAATACACTAAGTTTGTCATAGTTTTCCTTCCAAGGAGCAGGTGTCTTTTAATTTCATGGCTGCAGTCACCATGTACAGTGATTTTGGAGCCCAAGAAAATAAAATCTGCCACTGTTTCCACTTTCACCCTTCTATTTGCCATTAAGTGATGGGACCAGATGCCATGATCTTAGTTTTTTGAATTTTGAGTTTTAAGCCAACTTTTTCCCTCTCCTCTTTCACCCTCATCATGAGGCTCTTTAGTTCCTCTTTGCTTTCTGCCATTAGAGTGGTATCATCTGCATATCTGAGGTTGTTGCTATTTCTCCTGATGATCTTGATTCCAGCTTGTGATTCATCAGCTCAGCATTTCACATGTTGTACCTATATGGTCAGAAGAGGAAATTGGATACCAGAACTAGGTAATGATCATTTATCCTAACTGAGTATGTCTAAAGTCCAAGGCATTGCATTGAATAATGTTTTTCCAATTTTTTTCCCAAAGGTTTGTAGTTACACTGTGAGATATGACATGCAACATACATTCAACACTTCTTCAAAGCTCATATTCAAAGCCATCAGTCCTGTTCTCCTGCCCAATTTAGAAGTGCCTCTGTGAACTTACACTTGGAATTCAGAAAGACTCTTTAGGGGTCCATTTGTTTATGGAAAAGAAATTTCCTAAGGAAAAGGAGAGGTGCTGCCTTTCAAGAATCTGAGCCTTCAACATGTTAGGAAAATTCTTTTTGGACTGGAAAGTTATTTCATTGTCAAATTGTTTCACATTATTTTTTAAATATATTTTTCATAAGTTTAAAAAATCTATTTATATTCAAAAAAATCTAAATTTTAGAACTTTATTTTGAGAACTTTTAGCTGTCACCAACTACCTATCACTACCTGGGTAACTCAGTTGGTAAAGAATCTGCCTGCAATGCAGGAGATCCTGGTTTGATTCCTGGGTTGGGAAGTTCCCCTGGAGAAGGGATAGGCTACCTAGTCCAGTGTTCTTGGGCTTCCCTGGTAGCTCAGATGGTAAAGAATCTGCCTGCAGTGTGGGAGACCTGGGTTAGATCCCTGGGATGGGAATCCCCTGCAGGAGGGTGTGGCAACCCACTCTTGCCTGGAGAATCTCCAAGGACAGAGGAGTCTGGAGAGCTATAGTCCATGTGGTTGGACACAGAGTTGGACACAACTGAGTAACTACATACAATTACCTATGACTAAAAGTCCCCATCTTTATTCTTTAAGAAATTAACATTTTCTTTCTGGGGACATTTTAGTATTTGCAGCCTATAGCACAATCAACGGAGAAGGCAGTGGCACCCCACTCCAGTACCCTTGCCTGGAAAATCTCATGGATGGAGGAGCCTAAAAAGCTGCAGTCCATGGGGTCGCTGAGGGTTGGACACGACTGAGCAACTTCACTTTCACTTTTCACTTTCATGTATTGGAGGAGGAAATGGCAACCCACTCCAGCACTCTTGCCTGGAGAATCCCAGGGACGGTGGAGCCTGCTGGGCTGCTGTCGATGGGGTCGCACAGTGTCGGACATGACTGAAGTGGCTTAGCAACAGCAGCAGCACAATCAAACACAAACTAAATCCATCACAGTGATGCAT
This sequence comes from Redunca redunca, assembly GCA_006410935.1. Classification (NCBI taxonomy): domain Eukaryota; kingdom Metazoa; phylum Chordata; class Mammalia; order Artiodactyla; family Bovidae; genus Redunca; species Redunca redunca. The sequence goes on along the minus strand of SJYQ01000417.1, from coordinate 60,189 downwards.
TTAAAATTATTTTACTGTATCTAACTAAACTCTGAAAAAGTGATGTCTGTATACTTTACATATCCACATTGATCATGAGTCAGCCTTAGTTGTTTTATGTTTAGTTAGAACTGTATGCTTTGAAAAATTTGTTTGAGATTTTCATTTCACCTATCAACAGCATTTAGTTGATTGTTTTAAATGTGTCTTTTTAATTCAAAATGAGTATTTAAAATAAAGTTGGCTCAATTTTCTAATGATAAACCTTATAGCTAAAAAGTGACTTCATTTTAAAATAATGAATTAATACAGACTGCAAAAAATTTGTTTAAATAAATTAGCATTTCCCAGCTACAGACTGACAGGAAGTAGCTTTTGGTATCCGAATTTACTTCGTTATTATAAGATCCTTACGATCCCCAAATCAAATCATTTTTAATACATTTTAGTACATATATGATTACAACATAGTGAGAAGAAAAGAACTTTTAAATAGTTGTCTTCATAACAGGAGAGGACTATATGATATGACTATTATAGCAATGTAGATTATAAGAAGTTATTTCGACCTCTGATTTTAATACAATCAACTAACTCTGGGGCTTCTCAGTGGCTCAGAGGTAAAGAATCTGCCTGCAATGCAGGAGCCACGGGAGATGTGGGTTTGATCCCTGGGTTGGGAAGATTCCCCGGAGGAGGCATGGCAACCCACTCCAGTTATCTTGCAACTACACACAATGGACAGAATCCCATGGACAGAGGAGTCTGGTGGGCTACAGTCCACAGGGTTGCAAAGAGTCAGACGGCTGAAGCGACTGAGCATGCATGCACGCAACTAACTTTAGAGAAAAAATTCCTGCTTTTGTGAGTCACAGTCATTTTCCAATTTTATCAGTTAATTGACTCATCTTTCATTTATCCATTTCTTCATTTTTAAGCATATGTATTAAGCACTCATTGGGTAGGATGCAGGGCCACAGCTAGGTACTAAAGAAAAAGAGCTGTAAACAACATGAAGTCCTTCTCATACTACCCGGCCCCCACCATCCCATGGGGTTCACATTCTAACAGCAAAGAAAAACCATAAATAGGAATGTGTAAGGTAGTTTCCAGTTTTATGAAGAAAATAACAACAGAGCTACAGTGGGGAGAGTGATACTGGTGTATACGGTGGCAGGGTAAGGTATCTTTAAGGTAGTGACTTTTGAAAGGAAGCCTGAAAGAACTGAACGCACAAGCCAAAGCAATATCTGAAAGAAAGGCTGCAGATGGAAGGAATAAGTGCAAAGATCCTGAAACAGGAGTAATGAAGGATGAGTGTCACTTTTTTTTAAGGGACTTAATCCTTTCTCTTTTTCACAATATTTTTTGTCTGTATAATCGTACGTTTTTAACCCAGGATTGGTGCACGCAGTCAAAAGATTGTCACCAAGCACCTACTATGCCAAAACCAGGCTGATCACTCTAGAGCTGCAACCCCTGTTTGAAAGAACTTAAGAGCAGCCTCTGTAAATAGAATGACATAGAATTTGAGCTTTGCCAATCGGCCAGAATCTCTGAAACTGGAGGAAAATGTGCTCTTTTTTGCTTTGTGTAATCTATGTCTTGTTTGTTTGTTTGTTTTTTAAGGAACAGGGGGCATATCACTTGCAAAACAGAAATTGAGGTTTATCTTTCACAGTCTAAAGTAGTCCAGTGGGTCATGAATCAACTGGTCATTTCTCCATTTAATGATTTACCACCTTATCAAAGGAATCTCCTTGTTAACTTTTTATGAGGCTTATCATCTAGAGCCAACCTCCAAAATTAGAGGCTAACAAATGAATAGTTACATGTCTAGATGTGCAACAGCTGATTGAGGAGTAATAAAAGATCCCTCCCCCATTACCTTTCAGCTGGGTGACTTGTCTGTGTCCACTGGGACCATCCTGTAAAAATCTGAAAATTACTCTGCTAATGTGTTCATAGGCAGCTACAGGCATAGGCCTCTTCAAAGTGGCTGTGGGGGAATCTCAGTAATCTCATTTGACTGCTTATGCTAATCACATTTTGAAGTCTCAAATTTCCACCTCCCTCTGCTATCTGTCTATAGACAGAGGCAGATATTGATATTTTTATTTCTATTTATAATTTCTAAAGTCATGGGCTTTTCAAATGTGCTGTCAAATTTCACCCAGCTTGATTAAGATTCCACCAATTTTGGAAGTCCAAGTTATGCTGAAAATAGCTGCAAAAAGATCATCTTTTCAAAGCCAATTTTTCTTTCCTGGTAAATTCACAAGCAGATTATATAAAAATATTTGTAAGGGGCAAAAATGTTTTCTATTCCATTAGAAAGTAAAAGTTTTCATATACTTCAGAAGTAACCTTTCTATCCCAATCTAGACATGTAGGTATGTCCTGCCTCAGAGGATGATGGATGGATGGATAGATAGTAATGGATGGAAGCAACGGAGGGAGGGAGGAAGAAAAGGGAGGAAAGAAAAGAAGGAATATATACATCACTAGGCCCAGGGACCTACTGCTCAGGTTTGCAAATGTAGAAACTTGATATGCTTGATTTTCTTAAGATTGATGAGCCTTTTGGAAGCTGACTCAGTCTAACAATCTCATGCAAAAATATTTATTTAAAAAATTTTATTGAAAATCATTAAAAAAAATTCCCTAGAAGAAATCTCCCTGACTAAGATCCAAGGCCAACCACTTGCCTTCTTATGGATGCAAAGGATGTATTCAACAGTAAAGTTTGGTTGGTGGACAGAGAATCTGAACCTAAGGAGATGGTATTCTCTCACAGAGGTCACTATTGTTATTATTGAAAGAACAGAAAACAGAACTGCTAGAGTAAGTGAGCTGATAGCTGAGGCAGAGGATACAAACGACCCTCCCTTTACAGGGTCATCACATGCAAAATTTGGTCCTTGGATCTGAAGGTGCCACACCTCAATGCAGATGACACAATCACATTCACAATCACAGAAGATCAAAGACAGAATAACTCTTGTTAATGTAATTCATGATAGGTGAGTGTATATGCTGGTAATCAGCACTCCACACAAAATATTCCTGGCTCTCCACTTTTCTGATACATGGTAGGGCTTTTTCCCACCCTACTGATATTAGTTATGCTCAGTAATTTAGCTAAAAAAAGAAAATGAAATGAAATGTGTCACTTTCATGCTGAAGCTCTAAGAAACAGGGTGTGATTTGCCACTTCCTCTGCTTGGTTATTGTGGATGTACAGGTTTTGGTGACTTGCAAGGACCATGCCCTATAACAACATTTGTTGAGTGCATGTGTGTGAAAGGAAAAAAAAAAAACAAACAATTGCTGGATCAAGCCACTGAGATAGTGAGGTTGTTTATTACAGAAACATAACCCAACCTATCCTATCTGTTATGGTATACAGCCCAGAATTTTAAATTATTTTAAATTAATCCTACTTGAATTCAGTGTATATTGACAACCCGACTAATACACAGAAATTGTCTTGATGTTTCTATAATCAGAACAAAAGGAACTAGAGGGTGTTGTACGATGCCTGAAAAAGCACAATGAACTAGGACTGCATTGTAATCGAGCATATTCTTTGGTGATTCCATTAGACCTGCCTGCAAAACACCACACCTCATTCACTCATTCATTCATTCATTCACCAAATATACAGAGTGCTCACTATTAATATATACCAGAACCTGTTCTGGACCCTGGGGATACAACCATGAAGAGATTGAGACAGTCCTATACCTTTCAGATATACTTATTATCTTAGCCTCTTTACTCCAATTCCAGATTCCATGACGATCATGTACATTTCACCAACACATAGTCTTTTATCATAATTGCTTAGGCTGCCACTTCCTTGTTCTAAACATATCTTCTCATCAGTGTTTCTCAAACTTATTGGGTTTCTTTTCTAATCCATTCCAGATGAATACTTTTGTAAAATACAGGGAAAATATAATAAAATGCAATAAAAATAAGTTACTAGAAAATAGGTCATGTGGTTGGATGTCAATGTAATGTCAATAAGCTATAAAAGTTTTTAAATGATTACTTGCAATTTCTGTACTTATCTTCTCCAGGTGGACAAATGCTTTCAATCACTGATCTATGGACCACACTTTGAGGAGGACCACTGTGGACCAGCAGGGAGGACTTCAGCAAGCTATGTTTTCTGTATTCATTTGTGAAACCATCTGCCTCTTACCAAAGTTATAAAGTTTTATATGCTGTGTAACCTCTTCAGGTCAATTCCCCATTGCCCATTCAGCTCACCATATGTATTACTATTTAGCTAATATTTTTAAAATCAACTCACTCTTTCATATGGATAAATTTTAAACTTCTCCACGTAGATGAAAAAAAAAAAATTTCACTTGCCTTAAATAAAATGTAACTGTACAAAGAAGTGCTTAGAGTAAGTAGTTATTCAAGTCTATGGAAATGTGGTTGCCTGCTCTGAGATTTCAAATCTCACTAATGTCAAAATGAAATTTCCTATTTGATGTAATCAGAAAAGTGAGAGGAAATTAAAAAGAAGGCCTTACTTATTATGTGTTTCAATGCTGTGTAATACACTACTTATGTTCCATCTAAACCATTTTAAGGATCAAATAGTGGTCTCATAATCAAATGGGTAACTGTGATTGAGCGTGTGTGTCAAATATCATCACTTTGTTTCCTGGTACCTGTCCTACAGACAACTAATGCTATGGACCATAGGCTCACTTCAACTTCTGAAAATAATATTTTCCCCAGATATAAATAATATTTCTGAGACTGGGGAGTCCTATTGCAGCATCTGGCACACCATAAGTATCAAACCAACTTGTATTTCCTTCCTTCTTCCATTAATAATCAGTTTCTTTTCCTGATTAAAAAATAAAAAGTGTTTCTGCTATATTTAAAATGGATAATCAACAAAGACCTACTTTACAGCTCATGGAACTCTGCTCAGTGTTATGTGGCAGCCTGAATGGGAGGGAAGTTTGGGGGAGAATGGATACATGTTTATGTATAGCTGAGTCCCTTTGCTATTCACCTGAAACTATCACAACATTGTTAGTCAGCTATAATCCAATACCCAACAAACAGTTTAAAAAAATAAAATACATTTATCAAATTTAAAAAAAAGAAAAAAAATGTGTTTAATGACTAAAATTCCCCCTTGGGGTCCCTTGTAGCTACAAGGAGAAAAACTAATTCCTTCCCACTTTTTTTTTTTTTTTGCTGTTGTAATTATTTAATCATAATCCACAACTATAATATTGGTGATATTATCATCCAATAGACCAGAGATTCAGCTTGCTCTCTGTTTTCACATGGCTACAATTCTATCCAACTTAGAGCATTACTTTAGCATTAGGAAGCAGAGACTCCCCAGGACAGAAGAGTCATTTAACCAGTTGTTTACTCTCTGTGTATTAGTCCCAACTAAATGTGAGATCAGGGCTTCTACATGCGCTAGGTTAAGCTGTGAATATGCACAGGCTAAAGAATATGATTTATGTTATATTCCCAGAGACGTGGCTATGAGCTGAATCTTCATAACAAAACAAAGTCCTTCCACAAGCATTTCTTACCTAACACTGAACTTTTATCAAAGAATTTTTTTTTCCAACTAGCTGTTTCAAATAAATGCTAACCGTACAGTGTCTCTTCTCTCCCTTCAGGATACACAAACCACAGAATTCCGATGACTCACCCCAAAATAGCTTATGAATATGCCAGGGGCGGAAGGGCATGCTGTTTAGTTCTTTAAAACTTCCTGCCAAACTGAAGAAACTGAACATACACAGATATTTGGGGACTAACTATGAGTAATAATGAGAATTTAATCCCTTTTAGTCTTCTGGGTTAGCAACAGCTTGCCTAACATGTCCGGCAACATCCTGTTTGCTACATGTGACTTCTCAAAAAATAATAATATAATATTAATAGCACAGTGTTTCATTGTTAAGACTGCTGTTATCTATGTCAGTGGTTCCCAAACATTTGCAACCATTTGTAGATGAAGGCCATATCTTGGAAGAACTGTCACTAACTGCTTTATAGAACAAACATGTTATCAGTTTAACTTTGAAATTTAAAACAAATAAAAGATTCAGTGTATAGAATTTTAAGTCTGCATAAGCCCTTAAAATGGGTTTGCATCTCAGATAGGCCACCTGTAGCAGTTACTTGAACCCTCCAAATTCTAATTTCCCTATATGTAAAGTGAGGATGATAATGTTATTGTTAGACGTGTATGTAAACAAAGAGTACTGCGAAGTGAATAAGTTATCTAGTACTAAAAAGGAATCTGAAGACCACAACCATTAACTGACCTAAGAAGGGTCACACACTCATCAGTCAAGTGCCAGGACAGAGCATTTTATAAAGCTGTGGTTAAACACAGTCTCTGGAGCCAGCCAGCCCAAGTTCAAGCCCCAGTTTTCCTATCTGCTAGCTGCATCACCTCGAGCAGATCACTTTTCTGTGCTTCAATATTCTTCTCTATAATAGTAAGATAATAATAATTCTTTTATCCCTGGGTTGTTGTGACAGCTTAAAAAGAATACATGTAGCAGTGCCTGGCACATAATAATTAATCAACAAATACTATCACCCCCAAATTGGAAAGTTCTGGTTCTTCCAAAAAAAATGTTTTAAGTAAAATAAATGTCAACAATGACAGACTATTTTTTAACAGTGACAGTTTTTAAAAATTTGATCCAGAAGAGCAACCCAAACTTTAAACATACACACACACACACACACACACACACACACTTGCTTAAGATGGTTTATAAAGTGATCAGAATATTTGCAGATGTCTTTACAGGTCAAGGTACTTGAGCCCTGCAGCCGTGTTGATGTGTCATCCTTCCCTTTTCCTGTAGAGGAAGGATGCAAAGCAAACAAAAATACTACACACAACAACCCCAATCACTAAGGAGTCACCTTGATTAGAGTTTGAAAAGAATGCCATCATCCAGCTGCACTTGACATTCGTGGAAGAAGCTTAGTGCAATGGGAGGAGCATCAGACTCCCCTTTTTAGTTCAGGCTCTGCCACTTGACTAGCTATAGTAAGTTGCTCAGACTCTGAGGTGCCATCTGTAAAATGGGGACAGTAAACAGAGACCACCTTATTATAAATACTATAAATTCTCTTGATGCAAATCAGCACTAACCCCCCAATACACACACACAGAATAACTGCTAACGACATATTTGTTTAAATAATAAGATACAAATTAAAGATTTTAGGATTTATTGTGTCCAGTCCCTAACTGACACCACTATATCCCTGTTCCCACCCAAACAGTACCTAATTTGAAAATCACAGATCTAGGCCCTGCTATTGATGGCCTCCAAGAGTTAAATACTATAATCGCTAGCTCCTTAATAAGAAGCTTAAAAAGATGACAGTGGTATAGATAAAGAACTTCTTCCCAACTCATCATTTGTTTTTCAAATAATAGACACTTGCATTGTCTTAAAAGTTTTGAGTGATTTCAACCCCAATTTGAAACCAAGTGGTCAAAGGACCTAAGAAACCATACCCCTTACCCTCAGTAGACATCACTTCTAAAAACAAGAGAAAAAAATACCCACATGGCCTTTGTACTCCATTTGTCTCTTGAAGCACCATAAGAAATAAGTGGGAATGTTTTGTGATTCGGGAATAGGTTGTGGGTTTGGACAGGTGTGGGCTCTTACAGCTCCTCACACCTTCAAGGAGAAAACTTGCTGAACAGAACTCTGCTTAAAAACTTTAGGGATCACCACTGTTCAGACTACTTCCTCTGATCATGTCACAAACAAAGATCAGATGGAGACCGCCCTTCAGGGCTGCGCATGTTTGCTGGCACAGTATTCTCGCTGCGTCAGAGCCTCACCTGACACTGACTCATTGGATGAAAAGCCAATGCCTGATAGCGTTGGTCATGTGTAACTTGCCATGTCCAGCCAAGTATCCCAGGCCCTTTCAAAAACAGTCCGCCAACTTGCCTCCCCACTATACCCTGAGATATTTCTATGACTGTAGCCATCACAGACTCCTAAAATCTCTTGTTACTATGAACTTACTCCTGTCTCTTCTAATGGTTCTTTTCCTCCATTACAGCCAGTTTTTATATCAGACCTAATGCAGACACTGGGAGACTCTTCTCTGTGGGCTTTCAATAAATATTTATTCAACTCTAGTTTGTCATACTCAGAGATAATAGGAAGCAAGGATTACTATATTTCCTAAATGCATCTGGAGACTCATTGCCTAGGGTCAGGATGACAGCGGGTTGTTTCCTTACAGAAAAACCAATTTTCTCAAATGCACTGCCTTCATCAGCCTCAATGCAGATACTGTATATTATTCAAGGTTTATAAAAAATTCAACATCTGCCATAACAGCTTAAGGTTCCAAAGCAGAAAGTCTGAATCAGTAACAAAATTCTCCCCAAGCAATACATGGTTCTTAAATATCAAATAGAGTCAAACCTGTCATGAAATATGTATTGGACAAAAACAACATAGAACCAGCTCTTGTTTCTGGATATTTCAAACAGTATGTCCTCCCATTTTCCATGGTGGATTCCCTGTCTTATTACTTTGTATACACTCTGTGCTTGCAAAGTGCTGGGAGCATAGATACATATTTGGGGGCTTTTGTTACAGAAACAAAAAAATAATTAATATGGGCTTGCAAGAGAAGCAAGAAAGGAAGTGAAAACGGAAGCAAAAAAAAAAAAAAAAACCAAACCTGTGACTAATCAGCAATCTGTTCCTTGAATATAAACACTTAGGTATCGTTTTTTGTGTGTATTAACATCTTAAATCTAAAACGAACCTATGAAGCTCAATTCTGTGTCCAGCCTGGACAAAGCTAAACTCTTATCTGTCCTCTGCACCTGTAACCGTTTTGACTTATACATAGTTTGCCCTTTTACTTTGCTTCACGGTCAGCTGCACAGCAGAAGGAATGCCTGGGATCACGTTGCTGTTGTGACTAATCTCTACAAAGAATAGTGCAGGAGATGAAAGGGAAACCACCTCCAGAGCCCTCAAAACCAGGAGCAGGGAGCCCACCAGCCCAAGGTGGAGAGTCATAATGCAGAGATGTTGTGATGTGACTTGCTGGGAAAAGAAAAGAAAATAAAGCAAAGGAAAAAACACTTAAAAGGATTAGAGCAATACAGGACAGAGGTGGTAAAGGAAAGAAAATAATTGGCCAGTTTCTGAGCGTTTTTGCACTTTGAAGACAGATGGTACAATATCTTAGTATAAAGTTTAAAATGCACTGTCCCAAATCAATCCCCTCATTAGAAAGTTACACAGCCTCAAAAATCATCATTATGAATTTTATATGCTTAGTCGCTCAGTTATGTCCAATTCTTTGAGACCCTTTGTACTGTAGCCCTTCTCCAGGAGACCTTCCTGACCCAGGGATCGAACCTATAGCTCCTTCCATAATGGACCTAACATACTTATATAATGTTATGTCAAGGCACAGGATAAAATCCAGGGCAGCAAAAAGGAAAGAACATGAATTTTGGTGGCCTGGCCAATACAGTTTTTAATCTCAGTTCTGCCACTGACTTGCTGTATTAATGTAGAAGGTTAGCCTGCTCATGTTGCTTCTCTTTTCTACATTTATAACAAAGGGGCACATAAGAGCTATCTCGTTGTATTATCGTAAAGATTAAACAAGATTAAAACCTGGATTTTTGGCAGTACTATACCTGACGATACAGTGTTCCAGGTGTCAGTGTCCAAAGAAATCCTCTCTGTGTAGAGTATCTCACGGACACAGACACAGTCACACCTGTGCATCTGCACCAGGCTTATAATTTTTTTTTAACTAATGCATTTCTGCATTAGGTGGTGCTAGGGGTAAAGAACCTGACTGCCAATGCAGCAGACTCAAGAGACGGGGGTTCAGTCCCTGGGTCGGGAAGATCCCCTGGAGAAGGAATGGCAACCCACTGCAGTATTCCTGCCTGGGAAATCCCACGGACAGAGGAGCCTGGCAGGCTACAGTCCTTGGGGTTGCAAAGAGTGGGACACGACTGAACAAGCACACACAATGCATTTCTGAGTATGCAAAAAAGGCAGGGAAATCTTCAGAGGCCAGAAACGATGAGAAAACGTATATGCAAAGAGGGACGCAGGTGCTTGAGACAGCATTTGTGTTGTGGGCATCTTCTTCTCTGATCCACGATCAAAGAACCAGCAAGGTGGAGGCAAAAATCTAAATCCAGGATTCTCAAAATCACCTTCAGAGGGGCATTAAGATATTTCCTGTCCTACCGTTAAATCTGAGTGATAAAATATTTATCTACCCAGAAGGTTACTAGTCATAATCCTGCACTCACAAAGGTTCACAATATTGTTTGAAGCTTAAAAATAAAAATAAAACTGAATATTTAATTTATGAGATTTCTGGATTGGTGATACCTCTCCTCAATCCTCCCCACCCACCCACACCTGACAGAAGTAAATATAAATTCTTTCTAGGGGAAAGTACTTTAAATTCAGGCCTCAAAACATTCCCACAAATAAGATAGCAAGGCATATGGTGTTTGCACACAGTAAAACCAGGCACTACAAATAAAAGTCAGTAGCAATAATAAATTTTAATTTAACAAGTAGTCAAAATATGAATGTGTGATAAACACTTTAAAGAAATAAATAAGTACAAAAATATATAAAAGGAAATGAGACTTTAATTACCAGGCAGCTTTTTGAAAAATAAAATTCCTAGAAATGAAAAATATAATCATTTAAAAATTAGAAATGCACTAGGGGACATGAACAGGCAGCACATGGGGGATTGTTTACTTTAAGCTTGTATCATTGATCTATATTTTTTTAGAATTATTCTTTTCAACAGCTTTATTGAGATATAATTTATATACAAAGAACTGCACATGTTTAATGGTGTACAGTTTGAAGAGTTTGGAGGTGGGCAACACCCATGACTTCATCACCACAATCAAGGGAATAGATACATCCAACACCTCCTAAAATTTTCCTCTGTGCTGTTTTTACTCTTTTTTTCTTCTTTTTTTGTGGTAAGAACTCTTAACATGAGCTCTACCCTCTTAACTAATTTTGAAGGGCATAATACTGTATTGTTAGCTACAGTTACTATTTTATGGGGCTTCCCGGGTAGGGCTGTGGTAAAGAATCCACCTGCCGCTGCAGGAGACACAAGGGACACTGGTTCCATCCCTGGGTCAGGAAGATCCCCGAGAAGGGGGTGGGAACCCACTCCCATATTCTTGCCTGGAAAATCCCATGGAGAGAGGAACCTGATGGGCCGCAGTCCAAGGAGTCGTAAAGAGTCGGACATGACTGAGCGCACGCACGTTATGTTGTACAGCAGATTTTTAGAACTTACACGAATTTCTTAACTGAAACTTGCTACACATTGAACAGTAACTGCCCATTTTCCCCATCCCAGCCCCTGTCCCTGGAAACCGCTACTGTATTTTCTGCTTCTGTGCATTTGACTTTTAGATTCCTCATGTAAGTGGAATCCAATAGTATTTGTCTTTCTGTGACAAGCTGATTTCAGTCAGCATAATTCCTCCAGATTCATCCATGTTATCATAGATGGCAGGATTTCTCCCTCTTTTTTATGACTGAGTAATATTTTAAGCATATAAAACATGTATGTTTATGTATATAAAATATGTATGTATATATGTATATCCATTCATCTGTTGATAGACATATTGTTTATTTCTGTATCTTGACTATTTTGAATAATACTGCAGTGAATATGGAAGTGTGATCCATACATTTTTCACTGAGAAATGAAATATAATGATTTTTTAGAGCAAGGGTTCTTTTTCAACTTATTTATTTTTAATATTAATTGCTTTATAATATTGTGTTGGTTTCTGCCAGACATCAGCATGCATCAGCCATAGGTATTTTAATACATATGTCCCCCTCTCCCTTGAGCCTCCCTCTCACCTCCCACCCCTTCCCACCCCTCTAGGTTGGAACAGAGCACCGAGTCTGAGCTCCCTGTGTCATACAGCAGATTCCCACTGGCTTTCTGTTTTGCATATGGTAACATGTATGTTTCAGAGCTGCTCTCTCCATTCGCCCCACCCTCTCCTTCCCCTACTGTGTCCGCAAGTCTGTTCTCTGTGTCTGCGTCTCCATTGTCACCCTGCAAAATGTTCATCAGTACCGTCTTTCTAGATTCCATTATATCCATTAACATACAATATTTGTTTTTCTCTTTCTGACTTGCTTCACTCTGTATAATGGACTTAGAGCAAGGGTTCTTAACTGGGGTCATAACTCAAATAATTCAGGGAGTCTGCAAACTTGAATTAGAAAGAATTTACATGTTTATTTTCATTAACTATGATTTAGCATGGCTTTCAGAGTGTAAACAACAAACCATAGTATCGATAGGAATAACTTTGACTTTTTTATCAATATAAATCTCAGATAATTTTATATCACACAATCACTATTTCATATATCACAAAATATTATTTATTTTCATCTCACAGAATCATATTACTCATTGTGATAGACATATATTTCCCTGTTACTTAATGTATTAATTTTAAAATGTATATATTACTATATCATAATTTTTATGTTTTGATAATTACATTTTAA
>SJYQ01000417.1:26461-44562 GCA_006410935.1 Redunca redunca | reverse complement strand
ATAATTATTTTTCCTGTAATAGATCACATCTGTCATTATCACCACCAACATTATCATTATCAAAATATTATTACTAGATATGTTTCTTCAAATAAGTCTATTATAATTTCCAATAACTTCTCATATTTTTGCCTAATTATAATAAGTGAAATATGTTGTTTAAAAATATGTGAAATAAGCAAATCTGAATATGGGTTGAATGTTAAAATTGTTAATTTTGTAAATTGAGATAATGACATGGTTGGTACATAAAACATACTCTTTCAACTAGCAATGCATAATGAAGTGTGTATGAGTAAAATGAAACAATGTCTGGAATTTGCTTAAATACTAGCCCCTCCCTCAAAAAAGTAAGGGTTTAAATGAAACAAGATGAGAAAAATATTGATAATTCTTGAAGCTGGAGAATTTATTATACTCATTCTCTTCTCTTCTGTATGCTTTAGATTTTTCACAATAAAAAGTTTTTTAAATGTCAGTGGAATCGTTTTAGCAGCTACCAATAAACATATTTTACAGAGAGAAAAACACTGTCCTAGAGAAATCATACAGAATGACACCGTCTAAGCAGTAGAATTTTTTTCTCAGTACTCTATTTTAACAAGTACATCTTGTTAAAATGTAAAACATCTCTGGCTTTTGAGTTATCTCCCTTTATTTGGAGCTCTCACACATTATTCTCCTTCTTAATAACAGTTCATGTCACTGCATGAGTGCTAGAAGTGGGTCAAGAACCACAGTGGAAATCATTTTTTAAATCTCAGTATATCCTAATGCTGCTTATCATGTTTTTATATTTTTACATATAGTGTTGGCTCATAGAGATAGCGGAGAAGGCAATGGCCACCCACTCCAGTACTCTTGCCTGGAAAATCCCATGGACGAGGGAGCCTGGTGGGCTGCTGTCTATGGTCGCACAGAGTCGGACAGGACTGAAGTGACTTAGCAGCAGCAGCAGCATAGAGATAGTAAGGGAATTTCAGAAAACAATCTACTTCTGCTTCATCGACTTCATTTGACTGTGTGGATCACAACAAGCTATGAAAAATTCTTAAACGGATAGGAATACCAGACCACCTTACCTGCTTCCTGAGAAACCTGTATGCAGGTAAAGAAGCAACAGTTAGAATTGGACATGGAACAACCGACTGGTACAAAATTGGGAAAGGAGTACTTCAAGGCTGTATATTAACACTTTATTTAGTGCCTATGCAGAGTACGTCATGCGAAATGCCAGGCTAGATGAATCACAAACTGGAATTAAGATTTCCAAGAGAAATATCAACAACCTCAGATATGCAGATGATATCCCTCTAATGGCAGTAAGTAAAAAGGAACTAAAGAGCCTCTTTATGAGGGTGAAAGAGGAGAGGGAAAATGCTAGTTTAAAAGTCAACATTCAGAAAACAAAGACATGGCATCTGGTCCCATCACTTCATGACCAATAGAAGGGGAAAGTGGAAGCAGTGTTGCTTTTATTTTCTTGGACTCCAAAATCACTGCAGATGGTAACGGCAGCTATGAACTTAAAAGACATTTACTCCTTGGAAAAAAAAAAGCTATGACAAAGCTAGACAGTGTATTCAAAAGCAGGGACATCACTTTGCTGACAAAGGTCCATATAGTCAAAGCTATGGTTTTTCCAACAGTCACGTGCAGATGTGAGAGCTGGACCATAAAGAAGGCGGAGTTCTAAAATCGTGGTGCTGGAGAAGACTCTTGAGGGTCCCTTGGACTGCAAGGAGATTCAACCAGTCAATCCTGAAGGAAATCAAATCTAAATATTCATTGGAAGGACTGATGATGAAGCTAATGCTCCAATACTTGGGCCACCTGATGTGAAGAGTCTCATTCGAAAAGACCCTGATGCTGGGGAAGATTGACGGTAAAAGGAGAAGGGGATGGCAGAGGATGAGATGGTTAGATAGCATCACCAACACAATAGAAATGGATTTGAGCAAACTCTGGGAGATAGTGAAGGACAGGGGTGGCCAGTGTGCTGCAGTCCTGGCGTGCTGCTGTGACCATGGGGTCACAAAGAGTCAGACACAACTTAGCAACTGAACAACAACAAATATAATGTATGTACATATCTTATATCTTAAATACATAACATTTATGAAAAGTATATTTTATATAAGTATATTGTGTATTTATTAAATTGTTATAGATTTTTTAAAGCTATATGTTTTTAAAGCTTACAGTTTTATAACTGTATTCCCATCAGTTACAAATAGAAGTAAAGATTTATTCACACAACTGTGGTCAATGTCAGTATGCAAAAAAGTATCATCTAAAAACTGCTCCTACTACGCTATATCCTGTAACATTTCTCATTGCCAGAGTTGGGGACAAAGTTTGAGAGACCATTAAGATAGAATGGAATGATATTTCTCTGGTGTTATTTCAATTTTGGTCTTCTACCACAGATTTGGGATGTAAGGCAGATGGAAATATATTATTATAAAAGATGAAAACTCTTGCTCGAGAAAATCTCTCATCACTTCCAAAGTGGTATGAAATTTCTGCTTATGTATGGCAAGCCTGGTCTTTGTTAGTAGAAAGCCATATCCTGGAGTCTCTCTTAAACTAGTTAGTCTGTTGTAGTGGCAGGTTTGCCATGCATGATCTGCGACCTGCAAATACAATGGAATTTGAGACCATC
Source organism: Redunca redunca (assembly GCA_006410935.1). Classification (NCBI taxonomy): domain Eukaryota; kingdom Metazoa; phylum Chordata; class Mammalia; order Artiodactyla; family Bovidae; genus Redunca; species Redunca redunca. The sequence goes on along the minus strand of SJYQ01000417.1, from coordinate 41,897 downwards.
AGGCTTGTTTGATTCTTCCACATCCTTATGATCCTTACTCAGCTCTGAACTCTTGACTCTATGACCCAGCCTTGCCTGTACCTCCATAGGTCTTGACATTTGTATGTTCCCTCCCTGTTTGTTCCTTCGACTTCTCTCAACACACTTTGTTTTATCGTGCTTTCAGTTATTCCCCTCTGCCTTTGCTTTGTTCTAATAAATTGTACACCACCATTCCTAGTTTTTCTAGCCTCTCTACTTTCAGGCCCCTCCCTTAGCCACTCTGACCACAACCCAGTAGAGAGGAACATGGGTATCCGATGCTCCCAAAGCTGCAGACTTATGAAGGCTCATCTACCAGCTCTAAACCAGTGATTCTCACAGCCATATCACTTTGACAAGAATTTATAAAAAATAAATTCTGATGATATGTATTTTCTAGGGTGTTTTTACCATCACCTTGGCCAGAAGGAAAGGATGTGGGCTTCATTTACAGTTGTGGGGACGATGAAGCACCTTTAGAATTTGGTGCATTTCAAAGGTATAACTTTCCTCTCACCCACTAAGTTCAGATATTGCTTCCTGGTAATCAGGAAAATGAGTAAAACTTAAAACCTGAAGCTAAAACCAAAAGTTTCATTTGAGTCAATAATTTTTAACATTGCCATAACCAAATATCACATAGAAAAGTTGACCAGATTTCTTTTTTGTTTAATGAGAATTTTACTTCTTTTTCCCCAGTTTGCATTCAAACATTGTGTAACTCGAAATCCTTTCTTTTCAGCTATTCACTTTTCCATGGAACATGTTCTCCTTGTAGCCTAATGGCTCTGTTGAACTCAGCAAACATTTGGTAGGCATCAATTATCTTCAAAATATTATAAATGCAAAGAGAGTCATAGTAAGTATAGCTAACAGTTCTTGACTGCTTACTGTGTTCAAGGTACAACAATTTCCATATATTATTTTATTTAACCCTCATAGCAACAGTATGAGACAGAGGGGATGCTATTTTGAGCTGCCAAACTAAAAGTTACCTGTAAAATTATAAAACCTTAGACATTGAAATTTAGATTATTCTAAACTATTGTCAAAATATATTTATCAAACTGACAAATGACATGTGAAACACAAATAAACGAATATGTAATCTTTGAGGCAAATGTGCAGAATACTACTGCCCACTTACTTAGACTTTGAATTCATGAACAGTCTTTGCCATTGATGTCCTACTATAGGCATTTTATTGTTTGTTAGCATTTCTTCCAGGATTTGGAATGGTGAGAGGATAGGGAAAAAAAAGGAGAAAATGGACTTCAGCATTTTTCCACAGCAACACTGGTGAGAAGTTTGTTAGGGATAGTTGGAAATGACAGATTCAACTAAAATTTTGAATTCTCATGGTCCCTGAGATTCAGATTTACATATTGAACTTGGAATTGAACTAGAAAGCGCTCACATTTTTTGACCGCTTGTAAAATCTAAAGGCTTTCTGTGCATTATGCCATTTAGTAATTACATCTATGTGACAGAGTATTCATATACCAGTTTTAAGTTACAGTAATATGTGCAGGTTATCAAACTTGTGATGACTTGGAGGAGGGTAGCAGAGAAGCCTCAATGAAATACTGAGTTTTGAAATCAGGTAGATATGGGTTCAAATTAGAGCTCTGATATATTTCTGCTGTGTAAACTTGGACCAGTTCCTTAACTTGCTTGAACTCTGCTTCTCCAAGTAACTATAATACTATTACATAGGCTTGCTGTAATAATGAAATAAGGTAACATATGCTGCAGTCAACGGGGTGGCAAAGAGTCAGACACAACTTAGCAACTGAAGAACAGATGCTCAATAAATGATAGCTCTTCAAATGCCCACCCATTCTGATTACTGTAATAAGGGAAAATGCAGGCCTGCCTCAGTTGAGCCCAGGATCTTCCTCAGATGGCAATCACTATGCCCTAGAGGAAGATGTAAAGAATGACAAAAAAGAGAGTAAAATTTATATGAGAAGAGGATAAAGGCAGGAGAAAACTAAGGAGGGCAGAAAGAACTGTTCATATTAAATGATACCATGTCAGGAATTCTTTGGTTTTTAAACAACATAAACCACATTTTTTAATGAGTTTATTGGCAAGATATGGGATGAAATAGCTCACAGAATCAAAGGAAACTTGAATAACTAGCTTCTTGCAGGACAGAGGAGGTAGGGAAGGCAAGACCTGTCATTTGGCTGGTTGGATAGTCTCTTCTGGACATGCCCATAGGAACGAAGCCTCCGATTCTTTCTTTCCCTAAGACACCCTCAAAGATTCAAAGTCCTAAGAGAGAGTGTGAGTTAGCCTACCTTGTTTCACATACTTGCCCCCTTGGTTAAAAGAGTCCAGTCACCTTGAATGATAGTTTCAAATGACAGGGTTGTATTGGGAGGCAGGATTTACCAGGGAAAGTTGGGGTCCTGTAAGAGAAGGAGTAAGGAAGTCCAAGTCAGCAAAACCCACAGAGTCCATGACAAAGTATTTCTGGGTGTTGTGAGAAATGGTACAGGAGAAAACCCAATTCTGGACAAATCTCTTCTATCCCATTGATCAAAATACTTTACAAGTGTTCCTTTAACTTTGACCCCCGTGACAAGAACTCCTTGCAGGCAGGGGGCTGCTTTGAATATTTGTCCTCGGTACTTGTCACATAGAGAGTTCTCCTGCAAGTCTTAGACTCACAAAAAGTTTCCATTTCACCATGCAATAAAGTTTCAGTAGAACCATTATGGCTTAGATCCCATAAACAAAGGAAGAATATTAATTTGCATGAATCCTGCATATAGATGATTAAATTCAGAATTAGATGATTCATCAAATTAGTTAAAAGTTCAGTTTTCAGTCTTTAGAATCTGTGAGTAATGTAGCAAACAAGAGTGATAAACTTTATTGTGAGCTTTGACATGTGCAGCAATAGATCTATTCCTGGCTAGTTGGTTTTTTAAAAAACTCAAAATCTCATTTAAAAAATAAATAAGATACATAAAGAAAGATTCTGGTCCTTCACATCCATCCCTGACCAGGCAATGATGTAATTTATCCAATACCATACCCCAACAACCTGCAGTTCTGAATGGTTTTCTCACAGGAGCTTGTGTGTATATTGATTTAGCTAAACCTCTTACCAGGTTCCCTTAGTGAGTAAGGATATATTTCAAAGGCTTAGAGATAGAGTCTAAAACCTTGAGATATAGTCTAAAATTTGGCCTTTAAAACCCAAACTCATGTTTAGTAGCATTGAACACTAGCAATTGATAACATACTTGGTAGTATTTGTTTTGTTAAAACCTGAAATAAATTAAGTTTTAGGGTCAAAGTTTAAAAGAAAAGTTATGGAAGATTCTTAGAACTGTTGTGACTATTTTTTTTCCAAATAATTAATTGCAAGGGACCTTTAAATTTTATGTAACTAAGTAATGAGTCAATTTTCCTAAGAAACTAGAACTTTTTGGTCAACTGTAGATGATATGTAATGTATCTTTGTTTCTCTGTGTTGGTGTATTTCCACCATGGCTCCAAGATGTACAGGGCAAGACTTTCAAAACTAGAAAATAGGAAGGAAGCTCTCCCTTTTATGTCCCCAAGCAGGATTGTTAACAATCTTCCACAGCCCATCCCAGTATCATTTTTCATCTTCTGTAAATGCAATCATTGATGTATTGTAAATATTTCCTCCTTAGAATAAAACAATTGTTCACTAGAAGAGACATTCATTTTAACATGGAAAATTCCAATTAATTAAGGCTTCCCTGGTGGCTCAGACAGTAAAGCGTCTGTCTGCAATGCAGGAGACCCGGGTTCAATTCAATTAATTAACAAAACATCAGCTAGTAGGTTTCCACAATGTCAGTGAGGAAGCTAAACGTCATTAGCCCTTATCACAAAGTTGTCAATAAAAGGATTGTGTGATATAGGACAAAAAGGAAAGTGTTCAAATAGTGGTAATTATCACCTTGGATTTCTAGAGGGCTGTAAAATACTCCTGTTACCTTATGCCTCCGCTTCCAAGTGTGAAGCAGATAACAAGATTGGTCCTCTCTCTTAACTGATTGCAAGCCTAAAGTAAAATGGTCAGTTGACTTACCTGGGCTAATAAAATCACTTCTAAACTAAGGGTAACATCAAAAAACCTTTACTATCTGCAATGGTTAATTTTATGTGTCAACCTGGTCCAGTTTTTTGTCCAAGTTGAAGTGAAAGTCGCCCAGTCATGTCCAACTCTTTGAGACCCCATGGACTATACAGTCCATGGAATTCTCCAGGCTGGGATACTGAAGTGGGTAACCTTTTCCTTCTCCAGGGGATCTTCCCAACCCAGGGATTGAACCCAGATCTCCCACATAGCAGGCAGATTCTTTACCAATTGAGCCACTCCAATAAGCCCCAGCATACTGGGGTGGGTAGCCTATCCTTTCTCCAGGGTATCTTCCCGACCGAGGAATCAAACCGGAGTCTCCCACATTGCACGCAGATTCTTTACCAACTGAGCTACAACTGGCACAGCTTTTTGGCCAAACATCAGTCTAGATTTTGCTGTGAAGCCGTTTTAGGTGTGAAAGTGAAAGTCGTTTCGACCCTTTGCAACCTCATGATCTACACAGTCCATGGAATTCTCAGACCAGAATATTGGAGTGGGTAGCCTTTCCCTTCTCCAAGGGACCTTCCCAATCCAGGGATTGAGCCCAGGTCTCCCGCATTGCAGGCGGATTCTTTACCGACTCAGCTATGAGGGAAGCTTAACTTTTAATCAGTATGCCTTGAGTAAAACAAGTTACCCTCATAATGTGAGTGAGGTTTATCCAATCAGCTGAGAGCCTTAAGAGCAGAACTGAAGAGAAGGACTTCTCTTTAAGACAGCAACACAGAAACCCTCCTGAATCTCCATACTGCTGCTCGGTAAAATTCAGATTCAAAGTTATAACATCAAAACTCTTATCTCAATTTCCAGACTGCTGGCTTGCTCCTCACAATCACTAGAGNTATATATATATATATATATCCTATTGGTCTGCTTCTCTGGAGAATCCTGACTAATACACTATCTTAGAGTGTTTCCAAAGTTTCATGAATGGAAGTCAAGTGACTCAAATTTAAATAGCTAATGTAAATGATTTTTTTCTGATTTCATATTTTATAAATCTATAAATAGCATCACATTTTCTCTCACTTCCTTATTTAAAACCCACAAATGGCTATCCAACCCCGGACATCTTTAGCGTGGCCCAAAAGGCCCTGTGTTTTCTAACCCCAGAGAAAAGGTTCATCTCACAAGATAACCAACATCAAGCATTTAACAAATCACTTTCTTCTCTTGGGCATGAACAGTCAGTGGGAAAAAGAATGCCCTAGTCTGTACCCTTGTGAGCACAGAACTAAAAGAGCTGGGAATAGATGCTTTTAATAGTTTCAGAAAAGTGTCTGAGCAGATTGTTCTAGCCCATACTAGATATTTCTACCCAGACAACTGGGGTCTACCCTCCATATCAGCTTACTTTTCTACTCTGAGGACTGCTGGCTGCCTAGTGAGGTTTTAGCCATCGGCACTCATTTCTTCAAACATCCTTTCTATACTCGAGCTGTTTTCACAGTACAACGTTTCCCTAGAAGTGATGCAATACTTACTGTCCTGTTTTCCTAGTGTATACTTTGATGCACCTGGTCACTCTGATGCAATTTGAAAAACACTCTGGTGCCGATAAATAGATAGAGAAGACACCTTGGGCTCATTTCTTGTTGTTTAGTTGCTCAGGGGTTTCTCATCCTTTTGTGACCCCGTGGACTGTAGCCCACCAGACTGCTCTGTCCATGGGATTTCCCAGGCAAGAATACTGGAGTGGGTTACCATTTCCTTCTCCAGGGGATCTTCCCAACCCAGGGATTGAACCCACAACTCCTACACTGGCAGGCAGATTCTTTACCACTGAGCCACCCGGGATGCCCCTTGGTCCCATTGGCAACACATTTAAAAATGATCTCTTTGGTTTCTGCCATAGAGGGCACATCCACTTTGGCTCTGCTGTTATTTTCTTCAGTGTGAGTGGAAAACGTTTTCTGACACAGTCCCTACAATCTGAGAATAATGTTCCCATTTGGTTTCTGAGGTTCCTGTGCACTACTTAAGCTGTCCTATTCCTGAGTAATCTGGCCATGTGATTTGTCTCTGTGTTTGAGTTATTCAGCATCCAAGTTCTAAACCTAGTAATCCTTTATTGTCAACATGTTGGAAAGAATTTGGGTTATTCAATTCCCACCCTTCACTAAGCTTTGTACACTGTTTACCTTTTGAGACAGTAATAAAATGTTCCATAACAGAAGCAGAAATCTGTAGAAATCTCCCAACAAAAGATGAGTGATAAAATGAGTGTGTAGAAAGTTGGGCTGCACGAAAGTCCAACAGGGTGTTTATACCACGATACTTCAGGGTCCCAACACATACACGTGACGGTGCCCACCACCGCCACTACCAACACAAGAGCAGTGAGGAACAGAACAAGAAAAAGGGGATACATCTCACATAATTCTAATCAGTTATAATCACAGGAGGAAATCTTGACCTGATTATGTAAACTCTGGATTGTGTGACTGTATTAAATATATCAACAGAAGGAAGAAGGTCTATATAAGACCTAGTGAAAGAGAAGTAAAAAGTAAGAAGTGGTCAGTGTATCTCACGCATCATCCAAAGGGGAAATGCCTTAAACTTTAGGCTTGGAAATTTCATTCCTTTAGGCAGAAAATAAAGATAAAAATTTACACCATATGGTTCCTAGTCTGGGGCAGAAAACATTCTAAGCACTCTAACTAACTCATTTGATATGCATAGCAGGCTATAAATAGGAAGTATTATCCATATTTTCATATAAGAAAACTGAGGGACAAAACTTGCATTTATATCGCTTGCCCAAAGCCAAGAGTGGAGCTGGACTTGAATCTAGAAAGCCTGACCCCAGGATCTGCTCTCTAATATTAGAATATAGTATAAGGGGAAAGACTGCTTCACTTTCTCTTTGAGAAGAGAGAAGAGTAAACTAGCATTGTTGAGCACCTGCTTATTGCTGAGGACTGTGCCAAGAGTTTTACGTACATTGTGCTGGAAACAATCCTATGAGTCAAACCATCTAATCCCCATTTTATAGAAGTAGAAACTAGGCCTCAGGGAGGTCCCCATAGAAACAAGTACTTTCTAGGGGATCACTGGGAACTTGTCAAAATCAAAGCTAGGGTGTCTGCTCCCTTTCACTCATCTTGAAACTAAGCAACAAACAAATTTTGTATGTTAAACAGGCCTTGACAAGAAATGCAATCTTGAGACTGTGGTCCATTTGTTCATCTGATACAGACCACTGGACCAGTTGATAAAAAGACACACACACACACCACACACACACACACACACATATCATGTGCAGGAAACAAAAACAGGAAATTCAGTTTGGCCGTTTTCTGAACTGATCAAATTGAGTTGAACATGACTCAACTTTAATAGACCTCTTTCTACTGATTATGTGAGTCAACAGAGAGTGTTATGTTTAACAGGAAAAGGAGTCTACAGAACTTAACACATTTAGAATCCCTACAATTGTTTGGCTAACTCCATAAAGACTCATTTAGATGTAGGAAGGAAGATCCAAAGTTACAACAGAAGTCAAAGCCAGAACTAAGATCACCACCCATAATTTTCTTCAAGTATGACTTTCCCAGAGACCTTTCCTTTAAATAAATTCACATTTTCTTTTCTTAAGTCTGACTATATATATATATATAAACTTTTTATTTTGTATTGGAGTCTAGCCTATTAGCACTGTTGTGATAGTTTCAGGTGAACAGCAAAGGGTCTTCAGTTCAGTCGCTCAGTTGTGTCCGACTCTGTGATCCCATGAATCGCAGCACGCCAGGCCTCCCTGTCCATCACCAACTCCTGGAGTTCCTCAGATTCACGTCCATCGAGTCAGTGATGCCATCCAGCCATCTCATCCTCTGTTGTCCCCTTCTCCTCCTGCCCCCAATCCCTCCCAGCATCAAAGTCTTTTCCAATGAGTTAACTCTTCACATGAGGTGGCCAAAGTACTGGAGCTTCAGCTTTAGCATCATTCCTTCCAAAGAAATCCCAGGATTGATCTCCTTCAGAATGGACTGGTTGGATCTCCTTGCAGTCCAAGGGACTCTCAAGAGTCTTCTCCAACACCACAGTTCAAACGCATCAATTCTTCGGCGCTCAGCCTTTTTCACAGTCCAACTCTCACATCCATACATGACCACAGGAAAAACCATAGCCTTGACTAGACAGACCTTAGTCAGCAAAGTAATGTCCCTGCTTTTGAATATGCTACCTAGGTTGATCATAGCTTTCCTTCCAAGGAGTAAGTATCTTTTAATTTCATGGCTGCAGTCACCATCTGCAGTGATTTTGGAGCCCAAAAAAATAAAGTCTGACACTGTTTCTACTGTTTCCCCAACTATTTCCCATGAAGTGATGGGACCGGATGTCATGATCTTCGTTTTCTGAATGTTGAGCTTTAAGCCAACTTTTGTACTCTCCTCTTTCACTTTCATCAAGAGGCTTTTTAGTTCCTCTTCACTTTCTGCCATAAGGTGGTGTCATCTGCATGTCTGAGGTTATTGATATTTCTCCTGGCAATCTTGATTCTAGCTTGTGTTTCTTCCAGTCCAGCGTTTCTCATGATGTACTCTGCATAGAAGTTAAATAAGCAGGGTAACAATATACAGCCTTGATGTACTCCTTTTCCTATTTGGAATCAGTCTGTTGTTCCTTGTCCAGTTCTAACTGTTGCTTCTTGACCTGCATACAGATTTCTCAAGAGGCAGGTCAGGTGATCTGGTATTCCCATCTCTCTCAGAATTTTCCACAGTTATTAGCTATTCATAAACATGTATCCATTCTCCTTCAAACTCCCCTACCGTGATAAAAGTATTTCATAGGAAGTTCTATGGAAAATAAATATAGATATTTTAAGACCCTAAAACTCACTGCCCTATGGTAATCATGTTAATATCTGAGACTGAAATAGGACTTTGCAATGTATGTATTATAGATATTTGGATCATGCTACATGTATATTTCTATGTCCTTTTTCACTTAATATTTCACCTGAAATATTTTTCTATATTATTAAACATTCTTTTACATTTAAAGATTGCACAGTATTTATAGCACAAATATATCACAGGATATCTTCTACTACTGGACATACATGTTGTTTCTAGACTGACTATTATAAACCAATTAATAGACGTAGCAAGAGCATTAACACATTACTCTGAAAATTGATAAATAAGAGAAAGAATCAAGCATGTATCATATCTGTCCTGCATGAATTATTTTAGAGTGACCAAATTGTTGAAAAAGAGAGGTTTATCTTTGTAGAAAATTTCTAGTTAATTAATGCAAAAGAATTGGCAGAATTAGAAAAATATCATTTTGTATTCTAAAGAACATTTGGGTACATATATCTTTTGAAAACAAAATAATTACTAAAGGGGAGAGGCAAATTAGTGGTATGGAATTAAGATACAAACTACTGTATATAAAATAGATAAACAACAAGGATCTGTTGTATTTAGGGAATTATAGTCATTATCTTGTAATAACTTTTTCTAACCTTTTTATTTTGTAATAACTTTTAATGGAATATATTCTTTAAAATACTGAATCACTATGTGGTATACCTGAAACTAATATTGTAAAAAAAACTATACTTTGATAAAAAAAAAAATCTAATGAAATAATGAATGTAGGCAATGATCATTAATTAAAGTTATAACTAACAGCTATGTAAAAAGTCAATAAGGAAACTGATAAAAATAAAGGGGCGGGGGGCCTCACCAGAACCTATAAATCTTCAGTAAAAGTGGGGCAACCAGAAATTTTATGCATGATACAGCAGGAAGTACAAAACACCACACATACAGTACTCTTGCCAAAAAATAAAAATAAAAATGAGCCTGTCTCTAATAAGCCTCCCCCTAAGCACAACTTTACAGGAAATAAGTGGGCCAGAAAAAAAATGAATGAAACCATGAAGCAAACAACAGCTAAATCTAGAATGAGGGACATTCTACAGGACAGATAACCTAATTAATTTATCCAAATAAATAAAGAGGAAAGAGGAAGGGGGCAACTGTTGTACATTAGAAGAAACTTAGGAGACATAATGTCCCCATATGCATTGTGCAGACCTCTTTTGGACTCAAATATGAAGAAAACAGGAGAAAAACATTCTTGGAACAAGGAAGAAATTTTAGCATAAAACCTATTCAATTCTCTAGACTTAATAACAACCTTTGAATAAATTTTAAAGATGTTATCATATTCAGGTATTTACAAATAAAATGAGATTTCTAGGAGTTGCTTTAAAATACTTCTGGCGAAAGAGAAAGAGAAATAGAGGAAACCAGGGACAGAAATAGAGCAGAAATAGATGAAACAAGACTGGGAAAATCTCACCGACTGTTGAAGCTGAATAAGGGGTACATAGAGATTTGTTGTAATGTTTTCTCTATGTTGGTATAAAATTTTCCATAATAAAAAAATTCTTAGAATATTGATAAAAAAAATCTTTTTGTGTGTGTAGCTTTGAAATTTTTACTGAAACCACAGAATATATTCCTAGGTAGAGAACTATGGGGTCAAAGGCATGAGCTTCTTTGAGGTTCTCAGAAAAAAATTTTAAGTGCTCTCCAGAGAGTCTGTACCAGTTTATTAACTGCACTGAGATGTATGTGTCCATCTCACCAGACCATCACCAAATCATTATGTTCAAGCTTAAAAATTCTTGTCTTCCCTAAGATGAGGTAGATTCACTTTCTCATAGTTTTATTTTAATGACTACTTTTAAAAAATTTTAATTTATCTAGATTTCATGACTTATAGGCTTACTTTATTGTTTTCCAAATAATAGGCCAATCATTTTTTTCTTTTTCATTAAATTTTTTTTTCTTTTAATATACCATCTGACACATAATAAGTCTCTCCATAGAGTACTCTCATATGTGCCTGGTTCTCTTGATAACATGGCTTCCTCTTGAATTTTGTGCCTATACCATATTATTATGACTTTGTACCTGGTGAATAGACTTGTTAAACTAACTAGATAAGAAATGAGAGAAACAAGAAGAGGGCATATAATGTATAGAGTAGATTTTTATCAGATAGAGTGTATCATCTATATCATCCAGCATTTTGTTAGTATCTACACAGTCTGTGTACTACATAAAAGAGAGCAAAGACTCTGGAGTGAGTATGCAAAGATTCACAGTCTGGTTTTATTTATTTACTGGTTGTGTGTTCTTGGATGAAGCACTTAACTTCTCCAATTCTGTCTCCTCCATTGCAAAATGAACATAAAAACATCTATACCATGTGAGACATCCTTATAAAATATAAAACACAGTGTATTTTTAAATTAAATGTTGACAATGCCCAGAATACTTTAAAAAAAAAAAGTAACAATGATTTCATTGGGAAGATGCTGAAGATACTTGACATGTCTTTTTCAGTAATTTCTGCACTAAAGATGTCTACTTTTAATACAGATGGGTATTATTCAATCTGCCAGTTATGCTGAAGTGGGTTTAAAAAAAAAACACAAAAAAACTTTCTTTGGCTTTTGGAAATTCTGCATCATTAATGGAATTAAAAATTTTCAATTAATTTCAATCTGGTATGGTCAATTCGACTGAAGTATGGGATAGATGAAAATCTAGCTTCATTACTTTGTGCCTCTTGGCAACTACTTACAGACTTGGCTGTACCTGCATATTGAGGCATTCTAAGTAGAAGAGGAAAAAATCCCCACCACAGCTGTAAACAAATAGGTCAGATACTGTGCTTAAAATGATCTTTAAAAATACTTTCAACAAGCGAGCTCTGCATAAACTCTCTTTAGTATCGGAAGCTGTGGTCTGTGCCTTTAAAAAATGGAAAGCCCCACAGTCCTTGCCTTAGTGCAGCAAGGAGGGATGAAACACATCTGGGACTCGGGGAAGCTGCCAGATTTCCAGCAGTACTTTGGAGTGCTTGCCCTCCATCCTCCTACGTTAACAACTTTGTGGCTACCTACAGCTGACAGCCCTGCTCTCAAAATCATCAATCCCCAATTTTACCCACGCTGGCTGTCTTCTCTCGCCCAGCCGGGCGCTGGTTTCTAGCTGGCTTTCCAAACTTCTGTCCTCGCTTGGTGTGCCTGGCTTCCTCCCTTGTGTCAACAAGTTCTAGCATGTAGAACATGAGTAGGAGCAAGCTTTCAATAAATATACTTGGTGAGTAGAACTGAACTTCAAATGAATAGCATAAAAAGTGCTACTAGAAAGGTGAAAAATGCCAGTCCTAAAGTGAATAACACAGTCTCATACAGCCACCACCAGTAAATTTTATGAGTACTGAATTCTAGTGGAACATAGATTTCTTGACTACTCATATTTACATATCTTTCAAATCAGAGAGAAGAGGTTTAAGTGAAAGACATATATACTGTACTAAAGCAGTACAATTAAATTCTCAGCCCAGCTTGGCTTTTTTCACATTTAGTAATGAAATCTCCCGAGGTATTTATTAGTTTCAATATGAGCATAATTAAAAGGAAAGAAGATTGGTGTAAAGTTTATATATCTTTAGGTGTGAACTATCATGGAAATCTATAGACCATCCCATACTTAAATTTAATTCATTCAATGTATACCTTGTTGATCTAACTATAGTAGATTTATACTTATATGCATAAGATTTAGTTGGATATAAACAAAATAGTCATGTATAGTCTACTCTACAATCACCAAGCATAGACCAGAGCCCCAAACTGACTATAATTCAAATAAATAAATCTTTTATTCTTATGCTTTAAGTCTTGAAATTAAAAGTCCTTTATATTTTCATCTAATTTCTCAAACTCTTATTAAATGCCTACCATGTGATAAGCATAGCTACACATTTACCCACACGTTTCCTCTTTTAAATCAGATAATAACCCTGGGAAATTGGTATTATCATGATTTAACATTTTTTATTTATTTATTTTTGGCTGCACTGGGTCTTCATTGCTGCGCCAGCTCTTCTCTAGTTGTGGCAAGCGGGGGCTACTCTCCAATTGTGTGTGCAGACTTCTCATTGTATTGACTTCTCTTGTTGCAGAACACGGGCTCTGGGGCGCATCGGCCTCTCTCTAGTTGTGGCACATGGACTCAGTAGTTGTAGCTCTCAAGTTCTAGAGCATAGACGCAATAGTTGTGGTACACCACCTTAGTTTCTCTGAGGCGTGTGGGGTCTTCTCAGAACAGGGATCGGGATCGAACCCGTGTCTCTTGCATTGGCAGATGGATTCTTCACCACTGAACCACCAGGGAATCCCTGTATTGTCACTTTAAATTCACCAAAGAACACAAAGCTGAGAGAGCTCAGGCAACTATAAAGAACAGAACTGGAGTTTTAGCTCAGGTCTTCTGATTCTCAGACTTTTCCATAGTTTATTGTTCCTTTCCTAAACTTCTTACTAAGCTCAATTGGTAACTATGGTTGAAAGGTATCATCACCACTAAAAAAATAACAACAAACATTCAAAGAGAAAGTGTCATTATAGAATACACTGAAATATAAGATATTATGTCACCTCATATTTAAAAATAGATCATGGATTTTCAAATAGATTCCAAGTCCAACCACTCTCATCATGTGAAAGCAGAGTAAAGAAAATGCCAAGCAAAGGCAAAGCTCTAAAGAGACACAACAAAATCTGACTCTGCCTTCATTCACTATCTGTTTCTCTGGGTAGATCACTTCACATCTCAGAACCTCAATTTCCTCATCTATCAAATGGAAAAAGTTATTTTTCCCACAGCGTCTTGACTCAAGGATTAAATTAGTGAAGTCGCTCAGTCGTGTCCAGCTCTTTGCGACCCCATGGACTGTAGCCTACCAGGCTCCTCTGTTCATGGGGTTTTCCAGGCAATAGTCCTGGAGTGGATTGCCATTTCCTTCTCCAGGGGATCTTCCCAACCCAGGGATCGAACCCGGGTCTCCCGCATTGTAGACAGACGCTTTACCATCTGAGCCACCCTGGTATATGCCCAGAAAACTGTAGTTAATATGGTAAACATTACATTTTCTAGGGGCAAGTTAGCTGATTTACAGAATAAAGATAGATCAAATTAAAAACACATCTACATGCATAATGTGTGTTTGTGTGTCTGTGTAAATTAGAAGGCACATGGTATTTGTAGCATATGATGATAATTGCTGCCCCGGCACCAGTTGATCAGTACATTGACCTACAACTGCAGACTCACCAATTGCCACTTTATCTGTTCAGCCTCCATTTGAGCTCTTTCCCTTCCTTCAGTCTTGCTATTTCCCCCACCTATCCCACTGCATTCTCTCTTCCAGTCCTGGTTAAGATTACTTCTCTGTGCCCAGTTATACAGGTCAGCCATAGAAGTGATTAAGGTCCAAGTCCCCTCTGTACCAAACAATAGTTAATTTGCACCTGTAAGATACAGAGCTAGATGATTACATTAACTGATTATTTGGGATTGTTTGTTACCTTCCAACACCTTACCCCATTCCAAGCCTCCATACACAAACACACCTTCTTCTCAGTTAATTCATATTTGACTCATATATTTCTACACCAGGCCTTCCAAGTGGCTTCTTGACTTAGGTCTCTAGACCCTAATAGCAGGGAAAGAATTTCTTCTTAAAGGTGTATCCTATTTTGATAACTCTGAAAATTTCCTTTCTCATACTAAGCCAAACTCTCCTTTGGATAAGATTAATCTGAGCTTTTCTTCCCTTTAATGATTCTTAAAAAAAAAAAAAAAACAACAACTTCTCATCTAATCCTTTTTCCATGAAATCAGCCCTTCAGATAAGATTCTGTATAAATCAGATTGTACCACAAAGGCATCATGTTAAATGAAAAATGTCAGTCTCAAAAGGTCACATACAGTATAATCCCATTTATATGACATTTTGAGAAATGGCAAAACCACGGGGACATAAGACACATCAGTTGTAGCCAGGGGTTAGGATCTGGAGGAGAGAGGGGAATGTCACTAGCATCTGACTAGAAAGAGGCAGCGTAAGTGAATTCTTTGGGTATTGAAATTATTCTGCTTCCTGTTGTGTTGGTGATTATAATATACATGTATTAAAATTCATAGGACTGTACACCAGAAAAAGGTGAATATGACTATATGTAATTTTTGAAGAATTACATATACTGATCTCATGTGTCAAATGCTTATCATGATTCTTTCATTTTAATCTTCATAAAACCCCACAAGATAGATCATTTTATTATCATCCCTGTTTTAATAACACAATGGAACAAAAGAATGGTTCCAAATAGGAAAAGGAGTACATCAAGGCTGTGTATTGTCACCCTGCTTATTTAACTTCTATGCAGAG
>SJYQ01000417.1:6493-25874 GCA_006410935.1 Redunca redunca | reverse complement strand
CAACAGAGGATGAGATGGCTGGATGGCATCACTGACTCGATGGACGTGAGTCTGAGTGAACTCCAGGAGTTGGTGATGGACAGGGAGGCCTGGCGTGCTGTGATTCATGGGGTTGCAAAGAGTCAGACACAACTGAGCGACTAAACTGAACTGAACTGAACTGACAGAGAGGTTAACTAACTTGCCAAGGCCACAGAATTTGATAGAGGCAGAGCTTTGATTTTAACCCCAGCAGTCTGACTCTAGAACTGAATATTTTTACCACTGTCCTACGCTGGCTCTGCAAAGAGAGAAAGTGGCTTCATTTTTCCTCTATCAATAAAAAACACATGACCTCCTTGGCAAGGAAAATATCAGCTAGAACTATTGAGTGAGCCTAAAAGTTTGTTTGGGTTTTTCTGTATGATGCAATGTAAAGCAAACTTTTTGGCTTGCCATATGTAAACGAATCAGCTTGCAAATGGAGCAGAGCATGTGCCACCAAGAACAGTGTGTTTCTGGGCCACAAAATGTCTTAATTGTTGTTTTAATAACATATTTAAACTTTGCAATTTCCCATTATCTTTGAAATAAAATGCCCTTTTGTTAACACACTAAAAACTTCCAAAATCAACTCTCTAATTCCTATGGGCACTGGTTTGAAAATCTTTAAGAGTCCCTTAAAAAATTCTGATTCTGATGTAAAGAAAATAGAGTGTATCAATAGGAAGCTCAAATAAATTGTTTAAAATTTTAAAAATCTTACTCCACTCCTTCTCCCTCCCCACTTCCCCAAAACTAAATCCTTCCGGATATTTTTTGGAACTAAAACCTCTTAGTAATGAGACAAACGGATAAATACACCCACGCCTGGTGCCTTGTGGTCATTCTTACACATTCATTTAGGTCTTTCAGTGCTTGCAGTCTACAACTTCATTCTATGCACTTCGCAGAAATAAAGCTATCCACTGAAGAAGTGAAGCATGGCAAGCCTCATAATTCAGAAGCAGCAGCAGCTGGAAAGAGAAAACAAAGGGAAAAAATTATGATGGCTTTTAGAAACTAAGAGTCACAGAGAATGCCTAAATTTGGTGAGCACAATCTTGAGATAATAAAGGTTGCTCAGTTATTGGTTAAAGAAAATCTGCTTCTGGATTTTTAATGTTTGGGACTTGTTCGTGATGGATTTAATCACTTTAGAACTATGCCCAAGACAGGTTATATGCACAGCCATGTACACATTGCCTATCTCCACATGAAAATGGTCTGAGTTCTATGTGACTTTTCTGCCTTAGATCCACCTTCTCTGAAATAGTCAAGAGTTTAATGGATCTATTCTCAGCCCACTACCATCATTTCCCAAACATCTTTAGCCCAAACCCCTTAATATACAGAGGCAGTTCTTCTAATAAATTCTAGTAAACCTTATGTAACCTACAATTAAACTTCATCCAGAGTAACATCAAAAAAGGAACCAAAGAGAGATCAGGGCAACATAGGACACATTATTTGAATTCTCTGCTCATCTTCCATAAAATTGCATTAGCTATATTTATCTTTCAGGGTTAGCATTAGAATTAAATAAAATGATACTGACCTAACAAAGTCTTTGCCATATAACTAGGCTCCCTATAAGTAGTGGTTATAATTATGATCAAGGAAAGAAATCCCGCAGATGGAACATTGTTCATCTATGGCCATTTGCAACTTTATTTCACAATATTTCCTTAGGCAAATTTCTCTATTCCTTGCCTCAATATCAGGTTTGATCTTGTTGTAAACTCATAGGGTTTGCAGTGTTAATTATCAGTTACCAGCACACCTCCTATGAAATACAATGGTTTTTGGTTTATGAAATTAGGCTTGCTAGAGAAATGTTGAAGAGATGTGAAATGACTTTGCAACTTGATGCAGCTACCCGGGAGATTGCACAATCTTAATTCACAGGCGCAAGCACACACACCCACACACCCAGGAAGTGCGGGGGGTCTTGTGGAAATCAGTAGCTTATCTATTATGTGCACTCCGGAGCTGTAAACAAGACCATGTGAAGACCCAGCTAGAATGTTTCCTCTGAGTCAGTATTAAACAAACTTCCGAAATGTTAGAGAAGGAAATAAAGCCAGTGTACCCTGAAGACACCCAGGACAGAGAGCTGGGGATATAGAAATTGTGTTCAACACTGTTAGAGACTGACATAATAAAGTAAGTTCTGTAATAAAAGCAAATGCTGCTTAATAATCAATAGATAATATGAATTAGAACAGGTTGTAACCTCCATTAGAATTTACATGACTTATATGTGGACTGGCAAAAAAATTTTTTTTAACTTGTGATGTTTTATTCCATGAGAGTGATAGCATGATTTTCTATTTGGTAATAATAACACTATGTAATAGTCTCAGTATAATTTGGTTCAGAATAAATCAGAGGGAAAAAGCTCATCAATGGTGAAAAAATAAAACCCCAGGAAAGCAAAGATTTTTCACAGACAGCATAGGGTGATACAATGGAAAAGACACAGGCTTTGAAATCAGAAGTGTTCCAACTCTACACTTGCAAGTTTTGTGATCTTGGGCAAGTTACATTCCCTTATTGAGATTCCATCTTCTTATCTATAAGATCATGACATTCATGAAGCTCTTATTACAATTAGATTAGATATTAACTGAGTAAGCAGTCTGACAAATATGAAGAGCTCTACAAATATGAGAAAATGGTTCACTGCTTTAAACTGTAAGTGTCCTCAGATCAACAAAACAGAGTCAGAAAGAAATCAAGTTTAGAATACCCTGGAATTGTTTTTGCTTGAGGTAGATAATGAGTTCTACAATTTACATTCCTTTTGACCTGCAGAACATTTTGGTTTTCAGGAAGGAAAAGAGGAATGTCACCTGTAACTGGAAATCTGCAATTATAGCTGAATATAGAGAACATAAGTAAGAATATAGCTCTTACTTACATATATATTTGAATCTTCGAAGACTGAATATAGAAATCACAAAATAAGAGGAAACAGTTAAAGCACTTTAATCCTTACCAATGTCTGCAAAGTGGGATGTTTCATTAAGTGCTGTCTGGGTGCTCAGACAGTAAAGGACATTACATTTCCGGCAACCCAAGCCTTGACCTCACACTTGGACTTCTGAAGGTAAACTTCCGGAGAGGAAATTAAATACAGAGAACCTCTTCCAGTTTGGAATACTAGTTCTGCCAAAATCACTAAGAGAAACATGTAGACTAAGTTATATTTTTTAATTTTACACTAAAAATATTTAAGCCAACAGAAAGGTCGATGTTTTTTCAAAAAATTATTTAAAATAGGGAGTGAACTCAAAATCAAAATATCCAAAGTGCTTTTTTCTCCTTACCTATTCTCTATAAAAACAGGCTCTAAAGTAAGATGAATTCTTTCCCTCCCTACAATATTTTTTCTTAAGCCCTAAACTCCAGGCCTTAAAAGTTAAAATATTCAACTGACAGGAAAAAAAAAGAACTATAGCTATCGTAATTTACATATATGATATAGATAAATCAAATTAAACATGAAATTTATTCACCCTTTTTTTTATTTTCCAAGCTACCCAGGATAATTCAAGCTCACATTCTTCTCTAAGGTGTGTGTACCTTCTGGGTTCAATGGATATTCTGAAAGGTCAAATAGAGTCCATCCTTCAGGCAGATGAGATGCTGTTCTATTTTTAAAAAACCTCTAGAGAAGGAAATTCCACAAGCTTCCCCAGTTACACATTCCAGTGTCTATCAAATCTCACTGTCTGAAGATTTTTCCTTTTCTCTTATCTAAATCCCTCATGCTGCAACCTAAACCTATGCCTCTAATCTGGTCCCTAATGGAGATGGTCATCATCCTTCATAGACCAACCGACAAGGCTCTTTTCAGATTCTGTAAACCAGAAACCACTTGATTTCTCACTCTCTTTATTACAGCTCTTTAGTTATTGTCATACTCATCTATCATTTTTTTCCAAGTTTTTTCCTCCACCCTTGTATTCATTTCACATATCCTTTGAAAATAAGGTTTTAAAGAGAAAAAGAAATTAAAAAATTATTCATTAACCTTACTGCACTAAAACAGCCTATTTTAACTTTTTGTTCTTGCTCCTAATTACATATACATGCATCATTATAACCATAATGTATAATTGTATTATGTTTATTCCAAGTTTTAAAATTACTCCCTTAGTGTCATTACCCAGAATATGCCTAGAATGAGCTAGCTTATCATTATAACTTTGATGGTGTTGGTATAAAGTTCATGATTTGAGGAATTTCCTTTATCTAATAGAATTAAATGATTGATTACTAAGTCCTGAAGCACTCTGCTAGGTTCTAAAGAGTCAAAACTTTTAACATTCAATCTTTACCCGCAAGCAGATCATTACAAGACACACAACTTATTAATTAGAATGAAAAAGATCTTCTGTAGATGATTCCTCCATCTACCTATACTGTATATATATTGGGTTGGAAATCCAACATCTTATGGAAAAACCCAAACAAACTTTTAAGTCAACCCAATACCTATATAAATTTATGGGGTCAACTGAGAGAGCTAGACCTCAGGGGAGGGCTGACCCTGAAGAAGCCAGAATGGTGGAGTCACCCAGCAGGTGATCTGGAGGAGCAGGAGCTGTGGGTAAATTGCCACAGCTTCTACCAGCTGCCATCTTCCACTGTCTAGGCCAGAGCACCTAGGAGAGAGTACTTGGTACTAACCAGTGTTTCTGTGATTTCATCAAGAGGCTCTTTAGTTCTTCTTCACTTTCTGACATATGTGTGGTGTGATTTGCATATCTGAGGTTATTGATCTTTCTCCCAGAAATCTTGATTCCAGCTTGTGCTTCATCCAGCCCAGTATTTCTCATGAGGTACTCTGCATATAAGTTAAATAAACAAGGTGACAATATACAGCCTTGACGTACTCCTTTCCCAATTTGGAACCAGTCTGTTGTTCCATGTCCGGTTCTAACTGTTGCTTTTAGAGGAGAGTGAAAAAGTTGGCTTAAAACTCAACATTCAGAAAACTACAATCATGGCATCTGGTCCCATCACTTCATGGCTCATAGATGGGGAAACAGTGGAAACAGTGACAGACTTTACTTTGGGGGGCTCAAAATCACTGCAGATAGTGACTACAGCTATGAAATTAAAAGACACTTGCTCCTTGGAAGAAAAGTTATGACCAACTTAGACAGCATACTAAAAAGCAGACATTGCTTTGCCAACAAAGGTCCGTCTAGTCAAAGCTATGGTTTCTCCAGTAGTCATGTATGGATGTGAGAGATGGACTATAAGGAAAGCTGAGTGCTGAAGAATTGATGCTTTTGAACTGTGGTGTTGGAGAAGACTCTTGAGAGTCCCTTGGACTGCAAGGAGATCCAACCAGTCCATCCTAAAGACAATCATTGAAAGGACTGATGTTAAAGCTGAAACTCCAATACTTTGGCTACCTAATGTGAAGAACTGACTCATTTGAATAGACCCTGATGCTGGGAAAGATTGAAGGCGGGAGGAGAAGGGAATGACAGAGGGTGAGATAGTTGGATGGTATCACCGACTCAGTGGACATGAGTTTGTGTAAACTCCGGGAGTTGGTGATGGACAGGGAAGTCTGGCATGCTGCAGTCCATGGGGTCACAAAGAGTCAGACACGGTTGAGCAACTGAACTGAACTGAACTAAACTGATCCAATGTTTAGTTGGGCCTTTGTAGAAGGAATGTAGGTAAAAGGCTAAACTCAGTGGCAGCTGCTTCCCAAATCTTTTGTGAATTATAAGAGCTTTGGTTAACAGAATAAAATGGCAAGTTTGTACAACTGACAAAAAAGATAGTTAATAAAGGTCGGGTGACTCTGGGGTAAGTCTGACTTGAGGATTCACTTAATAATTGATGAAACAATCTAATATCATTAAGAGAGCAAAACCATGAAAGGAAAAACTGGTTGCAGTACCATAGTATCCTTGAACAATTACTCTTCAGATCTGATCCTCAGTTTCTTCACCGTAAATATTATTTATGGTATATTCCATAATTTAGATTCCAGGAAACAGCAAGTATTAAAAATAATGTATTGTATTTCACAAAATCAAACATACAGCTACTTCTTTAAAGAAAAAAAATAATTGATGTCCATTTTCACTATTTCTTAGATTAAAAAAGGAAACACACGGTTATGTTATCCTGTCAAGATGTTTAGGTCCTCAAGAAGGGTAGAAAATAGAGGATAGAGCCATATTGGGATTTAAGGACTCTTTTTTTTAGCCTGAGTTTTCCCAATCATAGTGCCTCAGGTAAAAACATGTATATAGGGAGCAGGAGTAAGGAACAGTGCAAAAAGCAAACACAGATGCATTATTCAAATCACTGTTGCAAGCAACTGGCACTCAAACCAGCATGGAATCATCTAAAGAGGATGTAGAATATCTTTTGGAACTGTGTACCTGAGGATTGATGTCTTTTGTCTATAGCTCATATTCCTCATTAATTGAGATCTACTTTAGGTTAAATAAATTCCTATATACTTCCAGACTCAGCATGCCTGATCAAACAGAGGGCTTCCCAAAGGCAACTGTGGCACTAGAAAACCTGAAGGCAAGAGTACAAAACATCCAGTACTTGAAAGATGTCAATACGAGGTAAGCCAAACTATCACTACATGTGTGTTGATGTCAGAGATGAGACTAAGACCAAGTGAGTCAGGAATTCAGAAGCAATCTGTATCCTTTGTACCACACAGATACATCTATGCCCTGTAAAAAGTCCCATCTGCCTCTAAGTCTTCAAGGTGGTGGCAAGCCGTAATCTCCACAAGTGACTTTATAGATAAAGATTAATGTAATAAGCTGTAGTCTTCACTGCTGAAAAGACCTATTTGTCTCGGTGTCTGTCCCCATGGAACGATGCCTACCCTCATCCCTGAGCAGGTTGAGACCTTGGCTATCTTCAGCCCTTAGCTAATTTCAGGCCATGGTTGCTAAAATTTCCATTCACCATTATCACTGGGCATGTGAACACCAGAAAACGTTAATGATTCACCTACCCTTGCTGATGCTTTAGCTATATCAAATTGCCCAAAGCTTCAGTTTCTGACATCTCATCCTAATTTACCGCCAATGAGAATCTAATAATATATGTCTTAGCTTTGATTCTACCAAAAATCAAAGCCTGTGTCCAGGAGATAATTCCACAGCACAAATGGGGAACCAGAGAGAATGGGAGAAAGAGGAAAAGTCTCAAGAAAGGTGTACTTGGATATCACAGCTTTGAGACCCTCTGGCTTAATTCTGGCCTCTAAAAAACACCAGCTCAAAATGTCTCAGAGCTGATTTCATCCCTCAGGGATTGAGGATTTCCCTCAGAGTTAACTTTCATAAATTTGGGGGCTCCATGAGTGAGCTCAAACAAGTAGAATCCCATTCCCAGCTATGGCACTGGAGAAGTCCTAGAGCAAAAGGTGAAAAACACATTGTGTCCATTTGAGATGAGATTCTGTTGAAATGAGTCAAAGCCAAAATGCCAATTTCACCCAGGCTGGAATCCAAGGTGAGGCTGAGAAGATGTGAATTAGGGTTCTAAAGGCTCTGGTACAGCCTTAAAAGCTTCTCAGGGAATTTGGACTGAATTTGGTAAAACATAGCAAATATCAAAGACTTTTAAGTAGAAGAGACATAATTAAGTTTTTATTGCAGGAAGATTACCCTGGAGATAACGAGGAGGATGAAGTAGGAAGAGAATGTGATGATGAAGGACAGGAGACAATTCTGGAGTCTTAACCTATAGCTAATTGTGCAGTGTCAGTGGGAATGGGAGAAGGCAAGAATTAGTGAGTGATTTGAGATAATGAATCAAGGTTGAGAAAAACTTCATACTGATAATTTGATCAAAGATATTATAACAAAGTATCAGCTTTTAGCTGTTACAAGTCCTTTAATAGTAATAGTTTGTTGATGGAATCAATGTGGTTTCAAATTTAGGCAAGTGAATGGTTCATGAGGCCAGTCATGGTATATAGATAGAAAACAACAAACTCGTGTTCACTGTGGTTATATCCAAGGAGGTGGGTAGAGGAAGAATTGATATGATTTTGCACTTTCATTTTCTAAATTATTATATTTGTGTCATTTTTATATTTCAATATGAGATGATAGGAAATTTGAGGGAATGATTTTGAAATGTGCTATCTCAGAATCACATATATTCACATTTTTATTAACTTTTTAAAATTTCTATTGAAATATAATTGATTTATAATGTTGTATTACTCTTATTAACATTTTTAATGTGAGGACTACTTCAGGAAAGCCAGACACTTCACTGATAATCAAACTGTTGATTGGAATTCTGTGGAGCATTTCATAATATGACTTAGCATAAGATGTCTGTGATATTTGTTTTGATATTTGTATTACACGATTTCTGAGACTAAATCCCACATGTATCTTTACATTATAATATGTAATATAAGCAATAGCCTTGGCAGAAAGTTAATGGTAAAGAAATTGCACTCATTTTGCTGATAACAACAAATTTAAAGGAAGAGAAATATTTTATTATGAAGCCTACAACTTCCAACCAACCTTACTTCTTGCTCATATTGGTAGGATTCACTCTACATAAACATTTTTCATACCACTTGTTATCTGCAATCTAATGTCAACTTTCTGCTTAAATAAGGCTTTATTATAAGTATGTCCATATACGTACTTTATGACCTCAAGAAATTTGAAAATCTCTCATAGATACCACCTGTTCTCTTATCATCATGTCAATTTCAAGACTAACAAGCATGAACAGGAAGTAAATCTTAATAGAAAATGCAGTAGAATAAGAATTAAAAGTTAGTGAACAGACCAAACAACTTTGGAAAGAGTGGAGTCTTTAAGACTTGAAATGAAGGCTATTGCACATAAACACTCCATGCTACTTGATAAATTTTCCACAAGGATCTTGGGTTAACAGCTCTGATACATGCATGGTGTAATTGGCAGATGATAGGAGCAAGGTTTCCCATTGTTGGAGTAGGAGCATACAGATTAACAAGAGGAAACTAAAACATACAAAGGGTAATGGATTCGAGTTGGAAATGTACATATGAACTTATGTTTAGGTTGCTTTTGATACCAGTGGGTTACATATAGAAATATTTATATGTGTGTTATACAGCTTAGTAGATACACATGCATTACCTTCCCCTGTCAGCTGAGGGGTCCTAGAAGCAACTGCACCCAGTAGCAATAACCATGTCTAGCAATCAGATCTTGCTTTCTAATAAAAGGAAATAATTATAAGGAAACTGGAGCTCCTTGAAGAAATGGCTGATTCTATTGCTAAGGCAGCAAATATGCAAGATAAACTTGGAGCTTCTTGTTGTGCCAGAAATTAAGAAAGTTCTCTAAAAAACAAAACAAACAAGCAAAAAGTCCTATATTGACAGAGGTATGTCAAAGAAATACAGGAGCCAACTGAAAGAGCTCCCAGTAGCCAAATCTGGAACAACTCGAGCTACAAAATAAATAGAAGTGTTAGGTTATAACCCAAAGTGTAATAAATATTCATGAGTACATGCTGATATAAAGAAATGATTGAATAAATAAATAAATGCCAAAGTAGAAAAAAATATTCCATGCAGAAGAATTCCAAATAATTTATGTAAGTACTCCATCCTCAAGGAGGAGGAAAATAACTCCATATTCCTTTTTATTAATTTTTTAATGTTTTGAGTTTTTTTTAATTTCATCTTTTTTAGGGTATAATTGACATATTAAATTGTAAGATATTTAAAGTGTACATTATATGGTGATTCATACATATATATATATAGGGAAAGAGAGAGAGAAAAAAGATTCCCCGCTTTAGTTAATTAATATATCCAACACCTCAAGTATTTATCATTTTCTGATTTTAGTGAGAACATTTAAGTTCTATTCTGATATCAAATTTCAGTTATACAATTTAATACTAACAACCATAGTCACAATGTTTTACATTAGAGTCTCAAATTTTACTCGTCTTATACCTGAAAGTTTATACCCATTTATCAATCTCTATGTCCCCATCCTCCAACCCCTGACAACTGGTTTTTTTACTTTTCTGTTTCTGTGAGGTTGACTTTTTCCCCCATTCCTTCAATGTGAACAGCACATAGAAACTTCTTTATAAAGATACAATATGGAAAGGGGGAAAAAAGAGTAGCTTGACAATGAACAAACATGACAAGCACAACCCCAGCAGGTAGTCAGGGTCAATATCAACAATGATATGTCCTTTGATAGTATGTACCCTTGACACTATGCGATGACAATGGTAATTTACTTCTGTGATCTTCCTCCCAGATTCCATAAACTCAGCCCAACTTTGGAAAACAAACAAACAAAAAAAAAAAAACACAGGCCAATTCTAATAGAGGGGCATCATATAAAATATCCAATCAATGTTCCTTTAAAAAAACTGTCAAAGTCATCAAAATCAAGGAAAGTCAGAAACTGTTACAGCCACTAAAAGCCAAAGAGACTTGACAACTAAATGTAATGTGTCATTCTGGATGAGATCCTGAAACAAAAACAATATCAGGTAAAAACTAGAGAAAGCAAATAAAATATAGACTATAATGATAATGTACTAATATTGGTTCATTAATTGTAATCAACATATAATTTTAATGTAAGATATTAATAATCAAGAAACTGAGTGTGGGGTTTATAGGAACTCTTTGTACTATTATTGCAATTTTCCTGTAAGCCCCAAATTTTTCCTAAAAAATCTATTTATAAAAATAGATCTTAAAAATAGATCTATAAAAATAGATTTTAAGAATCTATTTCAGCACACACTGAAAAGACATTTGTAAATTTAAATATAAACCAATTTCCATTAAAAAATTTTTTTTCATTAGGCTCATTTTATTGTGATGGGAAATCAGTATCATGTTGAAAATCACTTAAATAGATACCCAAATTTTATTTTAAAAAAGGTTTTCTATAACTATTGACAAAATCTCATTAAACTGACTTCAAGGAGACATTATAATTCTTTGAAAAAGAATTTCTTTATATATTGACTGACTGAAACAAGTGGAGTTATTATCTGAGACTTAGAATCCTTTTTCTTATATATATATTTGTTCTGGTAGTGGAAATTTGTATATTTTTAAATGCTCTTTTATTTATCTTTTCAGTTTGTGAAAAAATCAAGTGTTTTAGGTAATTGCAACATGCCATCAATGTAGTATCAATTTAGGATTCCTTAGGCCTATGCCAAAGCCTTTGACCATGTGGATCACAATAAACTGGAAAATTCTTCAAGAGATGGGAATATCAGACCACCTGACCTGCCTCTTGAGAAACNTCCACCATTAGTTACTCATGAAAATGCTTCACCTCTTCCAGAGCTTCTGATACTTTATAGGGATCGCAGAGTTGACTCATTGGAAAAGACTCTGATGCTGGGAGGGACTGGGGGCAGGAGGAGAAGGGGACGACAGAGGATGAGATGGCTGGATGGCATCACTGACTCAATGGATGTGAGTCTGAGTGAACTCCGGGAGTTGGTGATGGACAGGGAGGCCTGGCACGCTGCGATTCATGGGGTCGCAAAGAGTCGGATACAACTGAGTGACTGAACTGAACTGAAAGCTACAATATTGGAAAATGTTGCCTATTTTTCTAAAGTTCTTTTAATGACTCGTGTTCTAATAGCCTTGTTTAAGTGACAAAAGAACCACTGTTGTTCAGAGGGATGTACAGTGTATTACACAAGTTTACCCTGGCAGGCCACAGGCCCTGATCTGCAATCCTGTGTCAGCACTTTTCAGTCCCACTAATATGGATACAGATGGGTGTGTGAGCTGCTCCAGGCTTCTCACGGGGCCAAGGAAAACATGGAAAACAAAGGCCTTTATGAGCGCCATGCTGACCACAGTCCCTGCAGTATTGCTAAAATCACATTTTTCTCTGGACTTGCCATATACAGAATACTTCTCACCTGAGAGAAATCAAATTTCATTCACAGCCTAGGACCTGAGTTTGTTGTTCTAGTGAGAGTAAGTAAGTGCTCCCTTTGGAAAAGGGAAAATGAAGCCTTTTTCAGCCTTTCTCTACAAACTTGCAAAACAGCTCAGTAGCTCTGAACACACAGAATGCAAACCATGGACAACTAGTTAGACTAGAGCAAAGCCACACGGTTGGGCTGACACTACATACATTTAGAAAAATGAAAAAAATGAAGCCATTATCTGAGACCGCTCAAGCGAGAGAAAGAAGTGCTTGCTCAGCTCCACCATCACCCCAAAGAGCCCCACCCCGGCCACCACCAAGGTCGTCATCTCCTGTCCTTCACCCCATCTATTATTCTCTCTCAGAAGGACATGTGTGCTAATCTAAGAGTTTCTCACTAGATTAGGTTTAGATTTACTTGTTTTTGTCCACTTCCTTCACTAGAAATAGTTTCTTTGCAAAGGCAGACGCCACAGTCTGTCTGAGTTTTGCTGCTGCTGTTCTGTTTTCCGTATTAAATACATGATGAATTTGTGATGAATGCACAGATGAATAACAGGCTAATTTAGTAGGAACACTAGATTGCCATGGATTACTGGATTACAGACAATGTGTGTTCTCCTCTGCCTGGACCATCAACCTGTTATTAATGAGGTTCCCACTGTGACGGTGCTGGGTGACACCCACCACAAATCTCAGTGACCTACATTAGAAAGCATTTTACTTGCTCACAAGTCTGCAGGTTCTCTGGGGATCTCCAAGGCTTGCTTACAGTCAGATTAGGGTCAGGTTGGCTTCACACGTCTCTTCGTTCTGACACCAGCCGCTACTTTTAGAGCGTGTTTTCCCAGTAAAGGGCAGAAGCATGAAGAGCAGATTTTCTGTCCTTCCTTTGTCCCCCTATTATGTGCCTTTCAGGTTTAGCCGCATAATGCTCTGCCTCACACCAGCCCACGCTTAGTGACTCACCATCCTGCCCTACTGTCTTTTGTAGAACAGTTTCATCATCCAAAGAAAAAAACCTCTGGCTTCCACCACCGCTCTTTTGGACGGCAGTGCTTTGCCCTGAAGTTGATTTTTAACCCCAGGCTCTTCAGAAACTCACTTGAACACCACAATCCAGTACCAGCGGTCTGCCCTGTATAGCATCTCTGCGTTTAGAAAGTTCCTTATTAAACACTTCATAATGTAATGGGCTGCTTAGGCAGAATATTCAGTCCCTCATGATCTATCTTTTAGTTTATAAAAATAGAATATTATCTCAAGTCAGTTCTTAGACTACTTGGCACATGCCTTATTCTAGCAAAAAGCTTTTCTCTTCTAACTGTATGGGCTAGCTCTTGTCAACTTTTCTATCCCCCCATCTCACACCATCTCTCCTGTGCTCACTATTCTCAAAACCCACCTCTTGTGGTTCCTTCAGTATGCCGAGACCTCTTATTTTTTAGCCTCCAGGACACTCCACTAGGTTCTTCCAGCTCCTCAAAAGTCGGCTCATTCTCAAACTTCACCCTCACTCTCCAATACTACTTTTTAGGAGATATTTTCTCTGGCCATCCTATCTAAAACAACTTCCTTCCATTCTCAAACTTATCATGCCCTTTGTTTTCTTCTAGAGTCATTTGTCCATTTCTACATTTCCTGATTTATTGTGTGTCTCCTTTAAAAAGAGATAGCATGTCTGCCTAGTTCAGTAATAGTCTCTGCTGCTCATACAGTGCCTAATATGTAATAAGTGTCTAATAAATATGAATTAAATGAAAAAAGAAAACTTTGGGCTCAGATCTTTCAAAATCTTCATAAGTTTAGACTCTAAGCAGAATGTAGAAATGTAGAAACACTTGACTGTGTTGCCTATTAGTGCTGGTGTCCTAAGCCTATGGTTCTGTGACCCAGATTTTTTTGCCTGGATTTAGAACACTGACACAGTATTCTAAAGTCTCTTATCTTGGGCATTTAACTCAGCTTCAAAGTTTTGTGTTCCAGACTCTGTTTTCAAGAAAAGGGACCTAGAGTATCAATTGGTCTTCTCACTTACTATTTCTGAACTTAACCTCTCACATATTATTATAATAACTGCTGTTTCTACCGTTTTAGAGTACAAATACAGAATGACCCCAAAGCTGCCCAAATCCTCCTTAGACAAGGACTGATTTCCTGTCTTTCTCATCTGTGTCTTTCGGCTCTAAATCTTCCTTCTTCTGTTTCTACCCTGATCATGGCGTGACTGTAAAAATAAGCAAAGGGTTAATGTGGCACATTTTTAAAAGCTAGTCATTCCAACTCACAGTACCCTTTCTATTAGAGGCTTGTGCAAAACTCCCATGTACTCATCTCACTGGATACAATAAACCTCCACATCAGCAATTAGGGCTTATGCACTTGCCAACTCTGATATAGATAGGAGCTAAATCTGCAACGTTTTCAGCTTTGGGTGCTTTTAACAACTTTTTGATACAGTTGAGACCATTTATAGCATTGACAGTGGGTATGCCTTGAAGTCTCTCCTCTGTAAACCTAATTTTACTACTTTCCTTAAAATCCAGTGTCTACAAAGCATTTAAGAAAAGCTACTGTGAGTTGCCTGGATATTTTCCAAGCTCTGGATACCATAGTTAGTCACATGGAATGTGGAATAGGCTAGACATCTTGGAATTGTTCTTGTTAAACTGGTGTAAGCGATTGACCCAATAGCTTTAATAATCATTATTTGTTTAACAAGTTCCTGTGAGGAAAGCTATGCAGTTGTCTTGTGAAGTAGCTTCTTAAAAGGCTTTTATTTTGTCTGGATATGATAAGGATCATTACATGGTATGTCTAACTGATGACTTAGTGCTCTTTCAGTGCATAGAAACTTCTATGGGAAAAAGAATTAGACAATAAGTACCAATGACTTAATACATGCCATGTTTCCAATTCAATTTGCTTTGATAAAAATCAAATAATCCCCAGGAACACAAATATTTATCTACAGTCATTGGACAGTCTGTTAAAATTGGCATTCTCAGTCCCTCCAAAACATTCATTTGTCCTCTATACGACCCACACATTGTCAGGAGGTTAATAATGTTGAAAAATTCCTGTGGTGTTCTTAGTTTTTGTGCTATCTGGCAGAGAAACATCAGAATTCTTAATTTTATTTTCAACATAGCATGTTCTTTATTCACAATCAATGCTCTTCTGTCTTAATCAACGAAATAGGAAACAGATTTTAGAATTCTAAAAGCACTATAAATTCATAGCATTTTTCCTTTGAAGTATAATGTTTTATAGGACTACAATGAAACATGAAAAGAATTCATATGATCAGAAGGCTCTACAATTAAAAGCATAATAATCTGTCCTCTGTGGTATAGTCCAAGATTTTAAGGGNNNNTATAGTCCAAGATTTTAAGGGCAAGCAGCTATTATTAAAGAGTTTGGTAAAGTGATTTTTTTAATGTGCTAGGTTTATATTATGGAATATATTTTAAAATATGATTCAACTCTAAATATAATTATATACCACATTTCTTACTTGCAAAGATTATTCTTTCCTACTTAGACTTTTTTTTAAGTATTAACATTTTGCCTTAGTGTCAATTACCCTGGCACCAAGGAAAAATGTACCCGAAACAAAAGATAAGTTATCTACTCTAATAAAACCATAATAGATAAACCCCTTTATTGAAGGTCAAGTACATGTTAAATGGTAAAATATCATAGGACTAACTATAGAGGACACATTCATACTTTCATGGTTATTATCTTTATACACATGCCTAATGTACTTTCAAAAAAGACTTTGAAAAGAGGAAAAGTTGTCACTTTTTAGAATGGCAATTAATACTAGTCATCAAAGTCAAAAACATAAGAATGTTTCACTTTCTTCAGTAGGTTTCAGGTGTTTAGAAGAAAAGTATAATAGGAAGAAAACTTCTCAGATCAAAACATCAGGAAAGAAATTCAGATCCAGAACTCCCCTGGTGGTCCAGTGCAGGAGCATGGGTTCGACCTCTAGTCTGGGAAGATCCCGTCTGACAGCAGCTAAGACCATGCACCTCAACTACCGAGCCAGTTCTCTAGAGCCTGCAAGCCACTACTGAGCCCATGTGACACAACTACTGAAGCCCAGGCACTCTAGAGTCCGCGCTCCACTAGGTGACAAAAGAAGCCACCACAATGAGAAGCCTACACACCGCGACGAAGAGCAGCCCCCACTCACTGCGACTGGAGAAAGCCTGTGCACAGCAGTGAGGGCCTACCACAGCCCAAAAGTAAATAAATCAATCTTAAAAAAAAAAGAAAGTTAGAACCCAGCTCCAACCTATCACAGAGATGGAACATAAACAGTGTATTATATAGATTATATGTATCATAGAGATTCTCACTAGTCTATGTGGTATGAATGTTACTACTAAAAGGTAAAACAATATACCACTATTTCTCTTAAACTGACTAGAAGCCTAGAGATGTTTCCATTGTCATCTCTTGTCCCCACCTTCTTTCTTAGACCTTGAAGGCCCTCTACCTTTATCTAACTTACCCCTGACTACCCTTCCTCTCCTCTCTACCACTAATTTCCCATGACCTTTACCTCCTTCGCTGATCTTGCACACTAAGCCCATTCTGATTAACCCCAATCAACCTTATTTATGTCTATGTCACATAAGCATTACAGCTTCACTCTCACATGCTGCTCGTCTACTCAAAGATGTTTTGCCTTGGATCTACATTCAGAGGTTTCACAGGGTGCTCAGTGGTAAAGAATCCACCTGCCAATGCAGGAGGTACAGGAGACTCAGCTTCAGTTTCTGGGTCAGGAAGACCCCCTGGAGGAGGAAATGGTAACCCACCCCAGTATTCTTGTCTGAAAATTCCTTTGGACAGAGGAGCCTGGCAGACTATAGTCCATGGGGTGGCAAAGAGTTAGACATGACTGAAGTGATTGAGCACCTTACTTTCAGAAGTTGTTCTGTGGGTATGTGTAAGATTTGAGCTCTGGAGCTATTCTGCCTATACTCAAATTTCAGCTCTGCCCTAACTACTGGGAATCAAGTTAACTGATCCCATTAAGCCTCAGTGCCCCTACATATAAAGTAAAGATTATAACAATTTATTAACACCTAATGGGGATACTGTGAAGACAAAATAAGGTAATGAAAGTAAATAAAGCAAGCATTCAGTACAGTGCTGGTAGAAAACAAATCCAGACTGGTTATTATTGTTGTCTTTTTATTATTTCACCAACACAAAGGCAATTCTCTTCAGTGCAAAGGCAAAGTAATTCATATTATTTTGTATCATCCTGTAAGTATGGTGACTGCATTGCTTGAACTGAAATCGGAACAAATGCTCCCACAGATCGCATACACTTATTGGCAAAGGAATAGAAGCACTGAAATGAGAACAGCACCAGTTGATTCAAGGTGGGGAAATCACTGTATGTGTAAGTCTTGTGCTTTGCTTTTTTAATAGATTGAGTCCTCAGATAAAAGCATGCCAGGTCTACACAAGTGAAATACAGGACTGATTTGTTTGGGGTAAGATTTTTGAATTTACAAGCAAATTAAGACAAGTTGTTTTCCTTCCAGCTTGGAGTGCATAAATATAGCCACCTATGCAATGTACTAGGCAATTGTTCTTGATGATGCTATTTAGTCACTAAGTTGTGTCCAACTCTTTGCTAGACCCCTCTGTCCATGGGGGTTCCCAGGTAAGAATACTGGAGTGGATTGCCATTTTCTTCTTTGGGGGATATTCCTGAGGCAGGGCTTGAACCCGCATCTCCTGCATTGGCAGGCAGATTCTTTACCACTGAGCCACCTGGAAAGCCCCAGGCTACTGTTCTTAGTGTGTTAGTCGCTCAGTCATGTCTGACTCTTTGCAACCCTATGGACTGTAGCCTGCCAGGCACCTCTGCCCATGGGATTCTCCAGGCAAGAATACTAGAGTGGGTTTCCATTCCCTTCACCAGAGGATCTTCATGATGCAGGGATCAAACCTAGGTTTCCTGCATTGCAGGCAGATTCTTTACCATCTGAGCCACCAGGGAAGCCAGCTAGGGTAAAATAAAAGGGTTCAAAGTAACTGAATGCTAAAATATTAGAAATCATACAAATAATAGTTTACTTTCACAAAGTCTAGTGAGGAAATAGAGACAATATTTCCAATTAAGTGACTGAAGCAATTTGTGTTTTTTCTTCTTAAAATTCTTTATCTGTCCTCTGGCATTTAAGAGGTGGATCTTCATGACTGTTTCAATTTACAGTCTGGTTCTTGTAAAGTATAGCACCAGGAATACAAAAAGAGATGCATAACATTTCCTTGTTAGGGGCCACTTTTCTTACTAGGCGAACTGAACTACAGGCCTCCGCGGAGATGCCTAACACTGTTCCAGCTGGTTGCTGAACATCCTTAGATGGATTAGCACCTTTGGAAAAGCTGTGACAGTGCCCAGTGGGAAGGAGCTCACTGTCACATGGCTGTCCATCTAAGAGTGCTTTGAAAGCGCTGAGAAACTCAATAGCCTTTGCTGGCAAATTCATGACAACGTGCGCAGAGTGTTTTCTTTCTTTTGACCGTAGTCCCAGCTGCTGCATTAACTCTTCTCTGACAGGTCCTTGCAGGAAGTCTTTCTCATCCAAGTTAAAGATTTACCTTTTGGTTCACTTTAATTTACAATTGTGCACTAGCCATTTATGGGATTCAGGATTGAGATCATTCGCAAACACAGGACAATTTTCTTAGAGAAAACCTTATCTTCATTTACCAGAATTTGTTATGAGGGCAATATCAGGAGAAAAACCTTCCCAGTACCAGGGTGGAAGAGGTCAGCAGATGAAACAGGGGGGAAATAGACTTACTATCATGTGAGAACCAAATTTGGAGGGATACTGTTGATAGAACTGGAACCCTTGTGGACATAGAAAATGGTCCAGGATGGTCATGGTGTCTAAAGTGTGTCAGTCGCTCAGTCATGTCTGACTGTTTGTGACCCCACGGACTGTAGCCCACCAGGCTCTTTTCTCCATGGAATTCTCCAGGCAAGAATACTGGAGTGGGTTGTCATCCCCTAGTAATGGTGTGAAGACAGACTTGACTTGGAAAATGCAAGCTTAACTCTCCAAATCTCTATTTAGTTGAAACTTTATTAATATTGCAGGGAAGTGACGCACCTGACCTGCCTCTTGAGAAATCTATATGCAGGTCAGGAAGCAAGAGTTAGAACCGGACATGGAACAACAGACTGGTTTCAAATCGGGAAAGGGATATATCAAGGCTGTATATTGTCACCCTGTTTATTTAACTTATATGCAGAGTACATCATGAGAAACGCCAGGCTGGATGAAGCACAAGCTGGAATCAAGATTGCCGGGAGAAATATCAATAACCTCAGATATGCAGATGAC
>SJYQ01000415.1:11123-23984 GCA_006410935.1 Redunca redunca | reverse complement strand
AGATGTGTAGAGCGGACTTTTGGACTCTGGAGGAGAGGGAGAGGGTGGGATGAGATCGGAGAATGGCATTGAAACATGTATACTATCATGTAAGAAACGAACTGCCAGTCTATGTATGATGCAGGATGCAGGATGCTTGGGGCTGGTGCACGGGGATGACCCGCAGAGATGTTATGGGGTGGGAGGTGGGAGGGGGTTTATGTTTGGGAACGCATGTACACCCATGGTGGATTCATGTCAATGTATGGCAGAACCAATACAGTATTGTAAAGTAAAATAAAGTTAAAATAAAAATTAAAAAAAAAGAAACTGATGAAAGAAATCAAAGATAACACAAATAGATGGACAAATGTACAATATTCTTGGATTAAAGAATCAATACAGTGAAAATGACTCCACTACCGAAAGCAATCTATAGATTCATCACAAGCCTGAACAACCAATGTATTTTTCAAAGAACTAGAACAGATAATTTCACAGTTTGTATGGAAATACCAAAGACCCCGAATTCCCAAAGCAATATTGAGAGAGAAGAATGAAACTGCAGGAATCAACCTTCCTGACTCAGACGATACTAAGCCAGAGTCATCAAGATGGTATGGTACTGGCACAAAGACAGAAATCCAGATCAATGGAACAAAACAGAAAGTTCAATGATAAATCCCTGCACCTATCTTTGACAAAGGAGGCACAAATATACAATAGACAAAACACAGTCTCTTCAACCCGTGGTGCTGGGAAAACTGGTCAACTACGTATAACGGAATGAAACTGGAACACTTTCCAACACCGCATACAAAAATAAACTTAAAATGGATTAAAGACCTAAGTGTAAGACCAGAAATCACAAAACTCTTAAGAGGAAAACAGGCAGAACACTCTCTGACATAAATCACAGCAAAATCCTCTAGGATCCACCTCCCAGAGTAATGGAAATAAAAACAAAAATAAACAAGTGGGACCTAATTAAACTTAAAAGCTTTTGAACATCGAAGGAAACTATACATAAGGTGAAAAGACAGCACTCAGAACAGGAGAAAATAATAGCAAATGAAACAACTGACAAAGAATGAATCTCCAAAACATACAAGCAACTCATGTGGCTCAATACCAAAAAATGAACAACCCAATAAAAAGTAGGCAAGCGACCTAAGCAGACATTTCTCCAAAAACATACAGATGGCTAATAAACACATGAAAAGATGTTCAGTACCACAGATTACTAGAAAACTGCAAATCAAAACCACAATGAGGTATCATCTCACACAGGTCAGAATGGCCATCATCAAAATGTCTACAAACAATAAATGCTGGAGAGGGTAGGGAGGAAAGGGAACCTTCTTCCACGGTTGGTGGAAATGCAAACTGGTATAGCCACTATGGAGAACAGTGTGCAGATTCCTTAAAAAACCAGGAATAGAACTGCTATATGATCCACTGCTGGGCATACACCTTGAGGAAACCAGATTTGAAAGAGACACATGTACCCCTATGTTCACTGCAGTACTATTTACAATAGTTAGGACACTGAAGCAATCTAGATGTCTATCATCAGATGAATGGATAAGGAAGTAGTGGTACATGTACACAATGGAATATTACTCTGCTATTAAAAAGGAACAAACTTGAATCTGTTCTAATGGGGTGGATGAACCTGGATCCTATTATACAGAGAGCAGTCAGAAAGAGAAAGACAAATACTTATATTAATGCATATATATGGAATTTAGAAAGGCGGTAGCAACGATTCTACGAGCAGGGTAGCAAAACAGACAGAGACCTATACAACAGACTTTTCAACTCTGTGGGGGAAGAGGAGGATGGGATGATTTGAGTGAATAGCATTGAAACAGATACATTACCATACGTAAAATAGATGACCAACGCAAGTTCCAGGCATGAAGCAGGGCACCCAAAGCTGGTGCTCTGGGACAACCCAGAAGGATAGGGTGGGGAGGGAGATGGGACCCCAGCTCAGGAATGGGGGAACAAATATATAGCAGTGGCCAATTCATGTTGATATATGGTTAAAAAAAATAAAAATAAAATAAAAACCATCAGCATATTGTAAAGAATTATTCTCCACT
The DNA here is from genome assembly GCA_006410935.1 of Redunca redunca. Taxonomy (NCBI): domain Eukaryota; kingdom Metazoa; phylum Chordata; class Mammalia; order Artiodactyla; family Bovidae; genus Redunca; species Redunca redunca. The sequence continues at coordinate 21,897 of SJYQ01000415.1, read as the reverse complement.
TAGATTGCTAGCTTTTCAGTCTTTGGGTTATTTTTCTGACAAACCTCACACCTTTTGATAATGTTCTTTAAAGTTTTCATTACATTTTTACCTTCAAACAAACGAGAAGCCATTTGGTAAGTACTCTCTGTTCCCAAGTGAAAACTCTGATGTAAACCCTTAAGAATTTTCCACTGAGCATTTTCAGAAATTATTAATCGTCCATCCTCAGACTGTAACCATCCTTTATCAGTAATCTTTGCTCCTCTTTTCTCATATCCTTCTAATTCTTCCTCAGTATATTGTGGTTTTTCCTGTTCCACAGGACCTGTCCAGATCAAAGGTGTCTGTAGTGAAGGGGTTTCATAAAGTGCCGCTTTTCTGGCTTGACAGTCAGCCAACTGATTACCTTCAGCTACTTTACTCCCATCCCTGTTGTGCCCTTTGCAATGCATAACAGCTACTTCTTTAGGACAATATATAGCAGTTAAAAGTCTCTCTATCTCTCTGAAATGCTTAATAGGTTTTCCTGTTGCTGTTTTAAACTGTCTTTCTTTCCACATTGCAGCATGAGCAGGTAAAGTCAAATAAGCATACTTAGAATCAGTGTAGATATTTACCCGCTGCCCTTTGCTTAACTCTAGAGCTCGGGTCAGAGCCACAAGTTCCACTAACTGAGCACTGGTTTCCTGGGGGAGAGATTTTGCTTCCAAAACCTGTTCAGCATTCACCATGGTGTAACCTGCTTTACACTTTCCATCCCGAACAAAAGAACTGTCATCTGTAAATATTTCCATGTCAGGATTTTCTAATGGGGTATCCATTAGATCCTCCCGAGCTGCATAGTTTAAAGGCAGGAATTGGGAACAATCATGATCAGGTGTTTCATTTTCCTTCTCAGGAAGGAAAGTGGCAGGATTTAAATTTCCACAAACTTTAAGCTTAGTTACTGGTCCTTCTAACAACAATGACTGATATTTAAGAAGCCTACTGTCTGTCATCCAAATATTAACCTTAGAATTTAAGATTCCATTCACATCATGAGAAGTCAGTACAGTAAGGTTTCGTCCATTGATTATTTTTAAAGCTTCAGGTGCTAATAAAGCTGCTGCCCCAATTACTCTTAGGCGGTGGGGCCACCCACGTGAAATTACATCTAATTCTCTGCTTAGATAAGCAATAGGTTGCTGGTGAGGCCCTCAGGGTTGTGTCAAAACTCCCAAGGTTGTGTCAAAACCTTTTCTTTCAGTGACAAACAAATTAAATTCTGACCTTGTGCGCAAGCTCAGAGCTGGAGCTTGTAGGAGATCAGTCTGAAGAACCTTAGAAGTCTTTTGAGTTTCTGGAGACCAAACCAGTTTGTCAGTTGGGGCTTGCTGAGTTTCAGCTCTAAGTTTATATAAAGGCCAGGCAAGTTGCCCATAACCCGGAATCCAAATGCGACAGTAACCTGTGATTCCCCAAAATCCTCTCAGTTGTCTTAAAGTCATAGGTAGGGGATGATTTAGTATAGCTTTAATTCTCTCAGGGCCTATGGCCCTAGTTCCTTCTGATATGATTAGGCCCAGATATCTTAACCAATTGTTGACAAAGCTGAGCCTTTTCTCTTAATGCCTTGTAACTGCAGCCTGGCAGAAAGCTTAAGAAATTTTCTGAGGCTCGCAAACAAGCTTCCTCTGTCTCAGCACAGAGCAAAATATCATCTACATATTGTAACACCACCGCTTCAGAGCTATTAAAGTTTTGTAGATCCCGTGACAAACTTTGTCCAAATAAGTGAGGACTGTCACGAAATCCCTGAGGCAAAACTGTCCAGGTTAACTGAGAAGGTGGCTGCGTAGGGTCTTCAAAGGGAAATAGAAATTGACTTTCCTCCTCCAAAGGCACTGAATACAAGACATCTTTTAAATCAATTACTGAGAAATATTTGGTTCGTTCAGGAATTTCAGACAATAGAGTATAAGGTTTAGGCACCACGGGGTGTAAAGGAACTACAGCCTCATTTATTACTTATAAATCTTAAACTAGTCTCCATTTACCATTTGATTTCTTTATACCCAAAATAGGAGTGTTGCAGGGACTGTTACGGGGAATTAATAGTCCCTGCTCCTTTAAATTTTCGATGATGGGTTTTAACCCTTCCTTAACCTCAGGTTTCAGTGGATACTGCTTCTTATGTGGAAATAAGTGCAGGTCTTTGAACTTGACAACTACAGGAATAGCATTTTGTGCTCAACCCACAGATTTTCCATCAGCCCATATGCTAGGATTTACATTTTGTTCAACTAAAGGGAGAGAAAGGGAGGACTCCATATTCATGAAAACAGAGGCATGGACCTTGTTCAGTATATCCCTCCCCAAAAGGGGTGAGGGAGATTCTGGCACGATCAGAAACGCGTGTGAAAATAGCACAGAATCCCAGTTGCAAGATAAAGAATAACTGAAATAATAACAGTTAGCTCGTCCAGACAGTCCCATTATGGAAGCGGATCGGGAAGAAAGTGGGCCTTAAGCACAGAATAAGTTGCCCCAGTATCTAAAAGGAAATGAACAGATTAGTTAGTTAGTTCAGTCGCTCAGTCGCGTCCGACTCTTTGTGACCCCATGAATCGCAGCACGCCAGGCCTCCCTGTCCATACCAACTCCCGGAGTTCACTCAGACTAACGTCCATCGAGTCAGTGATGCCATCCAGCCATCTCATCCTCTGTCATCCCCTTCTCTTCCTGCTCCCAATCCCTCCCAGCATCAGAGTCTTTTCCAATGAGTCAACACTTCGCATGAGGTGGCCAAAGTGCTGGAGTTTCAGCTTTAGCATCATTCCTTCCAAAGAAATCCCAAGGCTGATCTCCTTCAGAATGGACTGGTTGGATCTCCTTGCAGTCCAAGGGACTCTCAAGAGTCTTCTCCAACACCACAGTTCAAAAGCATCAATTCTTCGGCACTCAGCTTTCTTAACAGTCCAACTCTCACATCCATACATGACCAATGGAAAGACCATAGCCTTAACTAGATGGACCTTAGTTGGCAAAGTAACGTCTCTGCTTTTCAACATGCTATCTAGGTTGGTCATAACTTTTCTTCCAAGCAATAAGCGTCTTTTAATTTCATGGCTGCAGTCACCATCTGCAGTGATTTTGGAGCCCCCTCAAAATAAAGTCTGACACTGTTTCCACTGTTTCCCCATCTATTTCCCATGAAGTGATGGGACCAGATGCCATGTTCGTTTTCTGAATGTTGAGCTTTAAGCCAACTTTTTCACTCTCCACTTTCACTTTCATCAAAAGGCTTTTTAGCTCATCTTCACTTTCTGCCATAGGGTGGTGTCATCTGCATATCTGAGGTTATTGATATTTCTCCTGGCAATCTTGATTATCTTAATCTTAATAATCTTAATAATTGTGGGGGGCCAGTCGACGGAGTTCCTCAGGTGTAATTAGGACGGGAGCTTGTGTGGGGAACCCGGGGCACCTTCAGTCCTGATTGTCTTGAGAGTCCGACGCCAGAGACCTAGGCCTCTGGGGGCAGTCTCACTTCCAGTGTGGTCCTTTGCAGACTGGACATGGAGCAGGGGGAGGCTTAGATGCCTGAGGGCAATCCCACTTGAGGTGCCCCTCCTTTCCACAGTAATAGCAAGCCCATCCCTTTTCACCTAGGTCCCTCTGGGCATCTTTCTCAGGCTGTTTAAGAACGTTTTTCATAGCCATTGCAAAGGCTTCCGCCTTTTCCTTTGTCTTTTTCTGCCTTTCTTTCTTTTCCTCATATTCCCTACCATAATAGACTGTCTGAGCCAGTTGTAACAGAGTATCTAAAGACTGATTTGGCCCATACACCCGTTTTAATAGCTTATAGCGGATATCTGGAGCCGACTGAGTGAGAAATCTATCCTTTAACATCACTTTTCCTTCTTCACTTTCGGGATCAATCTCAGTGAATCTGCGAAGGGCTTCTCTTAGTCTGTCTAGGAATTTACCAGCAGCTTCCTTCTCCTCCTGTTCTGTCTGCCAATTTGCCATAGTTTAAAGGCTTAGAACGTGCCTGCCTGAGTATACATCTAACAAAATGACTCTGATCCCATCTTCCTTTAGCTGTGTTGTAGTCCCAGTCTGGTTCTGTAGTTGGGACCGCCTGATTCCCAGTGGGGAGGGCCGCTATCTCGTCCTCCCACTTCCCTACTGATTCATTACCAAGCCATTCATCTCTATAAGCAACTGCTTTTCCCAAAACTCGAGTCTTTGAGTTGGGAGTCAGCGTTTGTCCCAAGATATACACCACATCTTTCCGAGTAAGGTCATAAAGCAGAGTAACACATTTAAAAGCTCTAATATGTTTTTCTGGGTCCTCTAGTCTCCCAGATCCTCCTTGATTCTTTGTATTTCTTGATAAGAAAAAGGCTTATTAACTCTCATAGACTGATTATTTCTTCCGGTGGATGTTTCATGAAGAGGCAACAGCTTGTGTGGCTGTTCCTCAGTCTCTCTGGCCGCTCTGCGCATATGATCCCAGGGATAGATTGGAGAAACCTGTTTTTCTTTTTCTGTTTGTCTCCTGTCCTCCATATCATCTCTTACTTCAATGGTCTGAGTTTCTACTCAAACCAGAGTAGTCTGAGGTCGTACTGAGACAGGAGTTGTTTGGACCTCCACGTGGGCAGTTTGAATCTCAGTTTGGATTTCCACTGAGACCAAGGCAGTTTGAGTCTCAGTTTGGGTTACCACTGAGACCAAGGCAGTTTGAATCTCAGTTTGGGTTTCCACTGAGACAAAGGCAACCCTTTTGAGGGGGGTTTTCTGGCTTTCAGTTTGCTCAGTTTGGAGCCCCGGGTATGGGGGCAAAGTAGGAGGACAGGAGGGAGCTGAAGGTTTCACGCCCAAATCTATACCCTTAGGACCTAAGTCTGGCATATTTCGCAGAGAGAAAAAGGGCAATACATATGCTACCTCTACCCATTTCCCTTGTTCCTTACAGAACCGGTCTAATTGTAAAACAGTATTATACTTAAGAGACCCTCCAACTGGCCACTGTTCGCCGTCCTCCAATGGATACCGTGGCCATGCAGTATCACATAGGTAGACCAGGTGTGTCTTCTTTAAGCCCTGGGGATCAAATTTATCCCAGTTTTTCAGGATACAGTTCAAAGAAGTGAGGTTGGAATTGTTAGCTCCCATCTGTAAGAGAGAAAAAAAGCGACCAGCGCCATCTTTCTACCAGAGGCGTCCCTCCCTGCTCTAGATGGGGGTGTAGACAGACTTACACCAAAAGCTTTTCCTTCCTTTTCGGACTTAGTCTGGCCCTTACCGACGCAGGCACCATACTCGTCCCTCCCGGTTCTACCACCGAGACGGGGTGGGGATGTACCAGGGGTAGACTTGATAGCATCCCTACCTGACGTCCAGCTCTTCACCATTGTCTCTGATGCCACCCGGGGTGCAATCAGAGTAACCTTCCAGAATGCCTCCCAAGCAAAGGCTGCTGGGGGAAACATTGGTCACCTGAGTGCCTGTGCACGACCCTGAGTATATTCCTGACCACAATAAGACTGATACGAACATGAAGCTGAGATGTTCCTTCCAAGCATCACCACACAATATAAGAGCCTCCTCTGGTCCACTAAGAGCCAGCGTTACCACGCGGCGGGGGAAAAAAAACACCCATTGCGGTCCCAATCTGAGTAACCTTTAACCTCAGAGATGTTCTTGGAGCTAGAGCTCCATCTAGCGTCCGAACTTCCGATTCCTAGCGAGGCTAGGCGCTTTCTTGACTACCAATCCAAGTTTGGGACCTAAGCCACAGTACACAGTAACAGTATAGATCACAAGTCCCTTGAAAGTCTATGATCCGATAGATTAGGTTAGTACTTTTAATTCCCAAGGAGTTATGAAATGGTCAAAGAGACCGAAAAGTTTGACCGAGAAAGGAGAGTTCGGTCCACAGCCTTTGCCCATTTCCGGTCGGTTCCCGAAGGAGACATCCTGCCTCTTGTCATTGGCAGGTGGGTATAAACCCGCTACAGGTTTCTGCCTTAAGCCACATGAGATGACCATGGAACCGCAGAGCAGGGCTCCTCACTTGCTTCATGCAGGGCATGTCATTCATTCACACAAGCACACCGTAGTGTTAGTAAAGCACAGCAGAAAACGTGTTCGCTAAGAGAACAAAGAACTAGAGCTCCAAGCACCCTTACCTTGTCCTGAAGCGGACAAACCCCCAAGATGAAAGGTTGTTGTTGATTCACGCAAAGACGCCGGGATTCTTGGCCCCCAGAGGAGAAGAATTCAATCCGTGGCCAGAGATGAGGCTTGATCACTCAGAGCTTTTGTGTAATAAAGTTTTATTAAACTATCAAGGAGATAGAGAAAGCTTCTGACATAGGCATCAGAGGGGGTCAGAAAGAGTACCCCCTGCTAGTCTTCAGCTGGATGTTATCTATATAACATTCACTAGCAGTCTGTTAATGAAAGAAAGGAATGTCTTAAAACTCAGAATGGCACCAGGCCCCTCACCCATAAGATGCGTTTGGGGATAATCTTGACACCAAATGGTTCATCCTGGGCCATAACATGATTAACTTGAATCTTGAAGAAGGGCAGATCACCATAGAAATAGTTGCCTTTACATAGATTAGGGGAACAATATCTGAGTATAACATGTTGGTTTGTCAAGTAGGTTCTGAGCCAAGAGGCAGAACCGACCTGAAGACAGAGTTTGGGGTAAATGCATAGTACATTAGCATAGCTTAAGATAAACGTTTTCATAAGAGAAATGCATTGGTTATCTCTAGGTTTGAGAATAGTTAACTTCAGGTGAAACTAGGTGTCATTATGGCAACACAGTATTTTAAGTGAAACCTCTTTTTAAATTTGTACAGAGAAGGAAAAAAAAATATCGCTAGTTTGTTTCCTCCTGCTGCTTAAGAGAGATAAAAATGTCTGACACTTGCAGGCTATTTCCTCCTTTTGGAGACCTCTGGCCTTCCTGCCTGTTACCCTCTCACTGACTCAGTGCAAGGCAGCCTTCTCCCCAGCTGCTTAGGCCAGAGATGCTTAAAGCCATCCTTGCCTGCTGCCTCTCTCTCACCACACTTTCAATCATCAAGCCTCACTCTCTGCCTCCTAAGTCTAAGTAAGATTCTGTTCCTTCTCTCCATCAGCACAGTGAGTTCCCTAGGCCAGGTCACCCTCGTCTCTCTCCTTGACAAGCACCAGCGATCCTGATGCTTTCCAACACATGGTCTGTCCTGCTGCCTGAGGAAGGGAAGCTTTCTTCAGTGCAATCTGGGCATGACACCCCTGCTCAAAATTCTGTATGGGCTGCCTGCTCCTCTTAGGATACTGTCCAGCCTCCTGGACGAGGCACAGCAGGACTTGTCTGCCCCCAAATGCCCGATCTTCACCAGACACCCTCCTTCTGCTCCATGCCCCACTTGATCTTCCAGCCACCCAGACCTCTCTCTGCTCATCAGATGGCCGGTGTGCTCACACTCCTACTCCTTAGCTGCCTCCTGCCCCCTCTCACCCCCTCCCCACCCTCCGATTTCACAATCTCACTCCTGCCTTTGCCTCCATCTTAACATGCCCTTCCTCCCTCCTCATCTGCCTGCTTCCTTCTTAGGTTCAACTGTCAGGCTGGGTAGAGAAATTCCCATTTTTCCTGGGGAGTGCCTGGGTGAAAAGTCACAGTTAACAGATTTGATATTTTTACCAAATGGAAGGTGGTGGAGATTTCACTATGAATCCCTGCTGCATTATGAGCTGATGCGAAGTGAAATCTGATGGCAGAGTTTGTGTGGGAAAGGCTTCCTTGCTAAGAATAGGATACAGACAGAAAAGCTCTCCTCTTGCTTTATATGGGCCCGGTGTTGTGTTTGAATATGGCCTTTTGAATTTGGTCACAGTGTTGGAAGCATAAAGGGATCCAGGGTGACCACCTGCTTCACAGTGAGGAGGGATAAGGTGAAGCATAGAAATTTTAAAATGTCACTTTATGGTGTCTGTGACCCAGTACACGGAACAGGACTTGAGCTGCCCTACCCATGCACTGTGTGTTGATGAGACTTTCACTATTTTCCACTCTATAGTGTTGAGTACCTGTTAGTATTAGGGGGAGCACACTGATTGAAACCACGCACCCTGGCCAGGCACCATAGTAACTATTTGCATGAGTTGTTTTATGACAGGAGATCCTGATAAGGAATACGGAACTAATAAGCCACCACCAACCAGAGGAGTTCGGGAAAGGTCAGAAGGAGACACCGCGTGTCCATCCACTTCCCAGAATCCCTCTCGCTAGCATCCATGTTGGCTGAGCAATGCGTGCGTCACCACGAAAGACTCTGAATTAGGACGATTGGCCGAAGATGACCCGGAAACTAATCCCATCACCATAAAACCCGAGACTGCGTGCGAGCCACACAGCAGAGCAGTTGTCCTGGGTTCCCTTACCCTACTGCTCTCCACCCGGGTGCCCTTTCCCAATAACATCTCTTGCTTTGTCAGCACATGTGTTTCGTCGGACAATTCATTCCCAGTTTCGGGCCCTGGAAGGGGTCCGGCTTCCTGCAACATTAGGACAAGATGAAGTATATGAACACGTCCTCCCTGTGCAGGGGTTTGATTTACTAGTCCCTGTGGCCATTAGGGAGGCAAGGATGAGCTGCCAGCTCAGTATGGGGACCCTCCTAGGGAATGTCACAGCACCTTCTTGCAACTCCTCAGGTGTCTCCACCTGGTGCATCAACCCATGGAGGGAACTGCCAGTTCCTGTGATGGCCAGTGGAGGGAGCAACCCCACTGCTGCTTCTACCTGCTACAGATTCAACTGTGACCACTGACTCCCTTCACTACAACTCCTCTGAGCAGAACACCCCTAAATATGCAATAAAGTGTGTGCCTGTGGTATGTAAAGCCAATAAACAGCAGGACACAGCACCAGTTCCACCCCCACCCCAGCCAGAGGATGGAGTAGAGTCTCAGGGGCTCTGGCATGCCTCCCTCCCCACTGATGTGTCCCTAACGGAGGCGGGGTGGGGGGGGCGGGGCCGGGCAGTGTAAATGACTCACCTGGAGCCTACTTATGGAACTTGTGGGAGCCAGGTATGTGGGGTTTTATTCCCCACAGGCCCAGAGGGGTAAGGATGAACCTTCTCACAGACAAGGAAGCAAGCTGAAAGAGCTTAGGTGGCTGATGCAGTAAAAGCTGGATCTGGGAGTCACGCCCTAGTTTCTCTTGAGTGCAAAGCCAGTCTTCTCTGCAGTCACAACAACAAGCCACAAGTGTGACTTGTGTTTCAGTTACCGAGATGCAGATGTTGTTCCATGAGAGGAGAGCCATTATTGTCCCAATCTCCTGTCCACTTGTGAAATGCAAGTATCCAGTAGGGAAAAGCCACCCTGAAAGGTTCTAAGCCCCTCTGTGTGTGCACCTTAGGAGGAGCTGCCTTGCAGCCAAGAAACTGGAGTCTGCTGGTAGAAAGGGGTTGCTCCAGAGGCAACACCAAGCAGGACATTAACTTCCCTGGCGGGGAAGTACTCTGCCATATCAGAGAGGCTTTGCAACCAGCCCCCACCCGTTATGTCTCCACCAGTCTCACTCTATTTATCAGATATAAGGAATTGGGAGGCACGCCAAAGCACAGGAAGTGTTTTTAGTGGCTGCAAGACAGCGCTAGAGATGACCCAGCTGCCATGGTGTTCTGGAGACAACTGGGAATGAAAATCTATCTGGTTCCACCTGTGTCCAGGTCTGTGCTCTTCTGCTCGTGTGTGTGTAAATTGTGGATGGTCAAAGTGCCACCTCAAGAAACATCCCTGTCCCCCGGAGAATGTGTCCTGACCAGGGACCCATACCACATCCCACCCCCAGACATATGGCAGGGGTCACATGCTCTCTTCTGTGTTCCCAGAGTTCTACAGTTTAAATCCTGCCATCGCTTTTCTCACACAGCACATGGCAGTTATCTGCTTGCAGGTGACAGTCCCCCATCATCTCTAACCAATCCGGCCACAGTAGGAGGAGACATAGTGTCTGGTCCCTGCTTAGAACTACTTCCTCCGTGAATGAAGGACCGGGACTCAAGGTAAACAGTCAATAAAGCGTAGCTCTTCGTGAACCAGTTACATTTGTGTTAATAATGACACAGGAGAATGGAGTAAGCAGGACATCTGTGAAATTAGATTCTTTTCCCTTTGGGGGTGGGAATTGGACTGCATGTTTCATATGACCCCTAATTCTGGAAACCCCTGATCAAAGCGGCTGCAAGGCTCATTACACACGTGTGGGTCACTCTGTTGCCCCATCTGCCACAGTTGTAGCCTCACAGTGGAACTGGGGTCAAGATCCTGAGAGCACCAGTCAGGTCACTGAACATTTTCCAAGGACCAAGTGGCAATGTAGGCCCTGCAACTATGTGTCCAGACGATGGACTGTTGAATGAACTGAGGCTGCTAGTGGAGTCTGTGACGCTGTGCCCGGGGAACAGGCGTCTATGGAGTCGGGGACACCAGCACAGGGAGGAAGGGCATGTCGAGTCCAGGGGAGGCCGTCGGCCTCACTCGGAGCTGCCCCTCGTGCATCCTCCTCACTCCTTGCTTGCCCCACCTCAGCTGTCTCTGCTCTTTCCCCCTGTCCTGCCTCTGCCTCCCTCACAGGCCTGGCACAGGCATGTCCATCAGCACCTATGACCCCTGCTTGTCCCTGTTGGTTCGCTGACAGAGCAGACGCTTACCCAGTGCTGTGGTATCTAGTCCCCGCTTTCTGTTCCACTCTCACTCCCTGCTCCCAGCTGGCCTGGCCTCCTGG
>SJYQ01000415.1:0-10340 GCA_006410935.1 Redunca redunca | reverse complement strand
TCATTCTCAAAGTCCATCAAGCTAAGATTCAACAGTATGTGAATGGAGAAATGCCAGATGTACAACGTAGATTTAGAAAAGGCAGAGGAACCAGAGATCCAACTGCCAACATCCGTTGGATCATAGAAAAAGCAAGGGAATTCCAGGAAAACATTTGCTTCTGCTTCATTGACTATGCTTCACGACCGAGATAATCATGATGGTGTGATCACTCACCTAGAGCAGGACATCGTGGAATGTGAAGTCAAGTGGGCCTTAGGAAGCATCACTATGAACAAAGCTAGCGAGTTGATGGAATTCCAGTTGAGCTATTTCAAATCCTAAAAGATGATACTGTGAAAGTGCTGCTCTCAATATGTCAGCAAATTTGGAAAACTCACCAGTGGTCACAGGACTGGAAAAGGTCAGTTTTCATTCCAATCCCAAAGAAAGGCAATGCCAAAGAATGCTCAAACTACCACACAATTTCTTGCCTGGAAAATCCCATGGATGGTGGAACCTGGTAGGCTACAGTCCATGGGGTCGCAAAGAGTCGGACACGAATGAGCAACTTCACTTCAAATTCACACACTAGTAACGTAATGCTCAAAACTCTCCAATCTAGGTTTCAGCAATACATGAACCGCGAACTTCCAGATGTTCAAGCTGGGTTTAGAAAAGGCAGAGGAACCAGAGATCAAATTGCCAACATATGCTGCATCATTGAAAAAGCAAGCGAGCTCCTGAAAAACATCTATTTCTGCTTTATTGACTATGCCAAAGCCTTTGACTGTGCGGATCACAATAAACTGTGGAAAATTCTGAAAGAGACGGGAATACCAGACCACCTGACCTGCCTCTTGAGAAACGTGTGTGCAGGTCAGGAAGCAACAGTTAGAACTGGACAGGGAACAACAGACTGGTTCCAAATAGGAAAAGGAGTACGTCAAGGCTGTATATTGTCACCCTGCTTATTTAACTTAGATGCAGAGTACATCATGAGAAACGCTGGGCTGGAGGAAGCACAAGCTGGAATCAAGATTGCCAGGAGAAATATCAATAACCTCAGATATCCAGATGATACCACCCTTATGGCAGAAAGTGAAGAAGAACTAAAGAGCCTCTTGATGAAAGTGAAAGAAGAGAGTGAAAATTTTGGCTTAAAGCTCAACATTCAGAAAACGAAGATCATGGCATCCGGGCCCATCAGTTCATGGGAAATAGATGGGGAAACAGTGGAAAGAGCGTCAGACTTTATTTTTTTGGGCTCTAAAATCATTGCAGATGGTGATTGCAGTCATGAAAGTAAAAGATGCTTGCTCCTTTGAAGGAAAGTTTTGGCCAAACTAGACAGCATATTAAAAAGCAGAGACATTACTTTGTCAACAAAGGTCCATCTAGTCAACGCTATGGTTTTTTCCAGTAGTCATGTATGGATATGAGAGTTGGACTACAAAGAAAGCTGAGTGCCAAAGAATTGATGCTTTTGAGCTGTGGTGTTGGAGAAGACTCTTGAGAGTCCCTGGGACTGCAAGGAGATCCAACCAGTCCATTAAAGGAAAGCATTCCTGGATGTTCATTGGAAGGACTGATGTTGAAGCTGAAAACTCCAATATTTTGGCCACCTCATGTGAAGAGTTGACTTATTTGAAAAGACCCTGATGTTGGGAACGATTGAGGGCAGGAGGAGAAGGGGACGACAGAGGATGAGATGTTTGGATGACATCACCGACTCAATGGACATGAGTTTGAGTAAACTCCAGGAGTTGGTGCTGGACAGGGAGGCCTGGCCTGCTGTGGTTAATTGGGTCACAAAGAGTCGGACACGACTGAGTGACTGAACTGAACTGAACTGAAAGCCTTTCACAGTGTGGATCACAACAAACTGTGGAAAATTCTTCAAGAGATGGGACTTGCAGACCACCTTACCTGCTTCCTGAGTAAGCTGTATGCAGGTCAAGAAGCATCAGCTAGAACTGGACATGGAACAACAGACTGGTTCAAGCTTCAGAAAAGAACACTTCAAGGCTCTATATTGTGACCTTGCTTATTTAACTTATATGCAGAGTACATCATGTAAAGTGCTGGGCTGGATGAAACTCAATCTGGAATCAAGACTGCTTTTAGAAATATCAATAACCTCAGATACACAGATGACACCAGCCTTATGGCAGAAATGGAAGAGGATCTAAAGAGCCTCTCAATGCAGGTGAAAGAGGAGAGTAAAAATGCTGTCTTAAAACTCAGCATTCAAAAAATAAGATCATGGTATCTGGTTCCATCACTTCGAGGCAAATAGGTGGAGAAAAAAATAGAAACAGTCAGAGACTTTGTTTTCTCCAGCTCCAAAGCCACTGCAAACCGTGACTGCAGCCACGAAATTAATAGACACTTGCTCCTTGGAAGAAAAGCTATGACAAACCTACCTAGACAGCATGTTAAAAAGCAGAGACGTTACATTGCCAACAAAGGTCCCTATCGTCAAAGCCACGCTTTTTCCAGTAGTCCTGTATGGATGGGAGAGCTGGACCTAAAGAAGGCTGAGCGCCAAAGAATTGAACCTTTGAAACTGTGATGCTGGAGAAGACTCTTGGGAGTCCCTTGGACAGCAAGGAGATCAAATAAGTCAATCCTAATGAAAATCAACCCTTAATATTCATTGAAAGGACTGATGGTGAAGCTGAAGCTCCAATATTTTGGCTACCTGATGTGAAGAGCCGACTCATTGGAAAAGACCCTGATGATGGGGAAGACTGAGGGCAAGAGGAAAAGGGACCAACAGAGGATGAGATGGTTGGATGGCATCATTGCCTCAATGGACATGGGTTTGAGCAAACTCCAGGATATAGTGAAGGACAGGGAAGCCTGGCGTGCTGCAGTCCATGAGGTTGTAAACAGTTGGACACGACTGAGCCACTGAACAACAATGTGAAATGTTTCAGTCCCTGATAGCTCAGCTGTTAGAGAACCCGCCTGCAATGCAGGAGACCCTGGTTCAATTCCTGGGTCGGGAAGATCCACTGGAGAAGGGATAGCCTACCCACTCCAGTATTCTTGGGCTTCCCTTGTGGCTCACCTGGTAAAGAATCTGTCTGGAATGCAGGAGACCTGGGTCCTATCCCTGGGTTTGGAAGATTCCCCTGGAGAAGGGAAAGGCTCACGAAGGGAAAGGAAGGGACCTCACACTATGGGTCACAAAACCCAAATATCAATGATACACTCGACCACATATGGACCAAGGAAATAGCAGCTGGCAGACCTCACTGCACTGGACACCCATCATCAAACAATCCACCAAACTGAAACTCTAGAGACTCAATAAATGAGGCAAGACACATCAAATCAGCTGAGATGAAATTTGAATACAGGCCGACATGCATTTTAGCAACTTCATAAGCTGCAATGGAGAAACCCAACAGCACAGAGACCTCACACAACCTGGATACAGAAGTCACAATCACCCAGCTCATACCACAGGACACCATCACACAAACCGCACAGAGCACTGGTATGGTGAACACACACAGCTCTTTCACAATGTTCCATGCAGCCACCACAAAGAGACCTCAGACCATGGTACCCTGCATCCTACAAGCCCCAAAGTTCACAGCCCAAGTAAACCACTTTAGTAAACCTCTAAAGGTTTCAGCACCCTCAATCCCTGGCTCACAGACTTATGTCCAGGTCAGAGATGGCACACTCAGGGTGCAGAGCCACCGATGGGTCAGAGACCTCCCATGCTTTGACAAATACACTTCATGATGTCACAACCAAGGTTATGGACACCTAGGGTATTCACGGCCCCTGAAATCCCTACGTGGATCATTCCTAGTTGTGGACTTGAAGCTCTTCTAGGGAACTGGACATAAGGAGTCCAGCCTCCTGCCAAGACCTCCCACTCTACAAATGGTACCCAGATGTCAGTAAAGGCACATTCACTCCCCTGCCCCACTGAAGCTAGTGTGAACTGGTAAAACACCTTTGCAGGGGTCTGTGGCACCACCCATCAGAATTTACATTCCATCGTGCCCTCACCCTCAGCAGCATTTGCCTTCATGAAAGAGGGACATGTGTCAGTCCTATTCTGTGATGCCTCCTTGGGGTTTAGAACAGTGTCAGGCACATGCACATAAAGGTACTCCACAGATGTGTGTTTAGCCAAGGAAGTCTTTGATCCAGCAGTCTCACTGCTATGAATGTGCCTTGAGGAAGTACTCCCACATGCTCAGAGATGTGTGTACAATGACAGCAAATTTCTAGGGGACACTCTAGTGCCCACTGTTAGTTACCATTTACCTAAATTTTCGTTAATTTTGTTCAACTGGTTTTGTCATTTTCAATGTACAAATCTTACACCTCCTTGCTTAAACTAATTCCTAAGTTCTTTTTATATTGTAACTGGAATTTTCTTACTTATTAGGAGCACTTACCACTAGTACGGAAATACAGTTGAGTTTTGTATATTGAAGCTGGTGATGATTTCACGGGTATGTACCCAGCTTTTTACATGTCACACATACCACAAGAAAGTGGTTTAGAAAATAGAAATGAAAGCAAAGTACAGGTATGCCCAAATTAAAAAAAAAAAAAAAAAAAAAAACTCAGGGGAATGTGTTGGTAGAACTGGCTTACAAGGAAAACTAAAGGAAGTTCTTCATGCTGCAATAAGTGAATTCAGATGTTAATCAGAATCCATGTGAAAAAGCAAAGAGCACAGGTAAAGGTAATTATATGAACAAAAATTCTTTATGGATACATATTTCAGTCCTGTCTTCCTGTATTTAAAAAGCAACTGTCTAAAACAATATCACATAATTTATTATTGTGAAAGCAGTAGTTGCTCAGTCATGTCTGACTCTTGGCAACCCCATTACTGTAGCCTGCCAGGCTCCTCTGTCCATGGGATTCTCCAGGCAAGAATACCGAAGTGGTTAGCCATTCCCTTCTCCAGGGGATCTTCCTGACCAAGGGATTGAACCCAGGTCTCCTGCATTGCAGGCAGATTCTTTACCATCTGAGCCAACAGAGAAGCCCAATTTTTGTCAGGCGAACAACATATGGAATGTAATATATTCTCAGTAGCAGCACAAAGGAGGTCGTTGGAAGCAAAGCTGTATTTGGTAAGGAAACAACTCTGGATGGTGTCAAATCCATACAAACATATGCAAAGTATCAGAAATCATGACAAAGAAGGTGAATATAACATAAGCTATAAATAGATACCTGATATCCTGCCATATATCAGCTTTTCATCACATAACGTTATATATAATGTAATAATAATGAGTGTATTAATGAGCTTACTCTTTATAGATTTATTATATATGTGACAATATGAGGAAAAGAGGGAAACCAGAATAGAGCGATATAGGAGTAATGTTTCTGTATCTCACTAGAATTTGTGTAAATTTGAAGCTGATTGTGATAAAGTAAGATGTTTACGGTGGCATACAGCTAAGGAAATAACTTAAAAGTAGTGGAAAATCAGTAAAGGGTTTAAAATGCTACAATAGAAAATATCCATTCAATGGAAAAGAAAGCAGTAAAATGAGGACCATAGAACAAAATGACATGAGACAGAAATATACATTGGCAGATGTAAGTCTGTATCAACATTAAATGTAAATAGATAAAACAATCCAATCAGAAGGCAGACATTGAGAGAACAGTTTAAAAAAAAAATCCATGTGTATGTTGTCTGCAGAGGACACAGTTTAGATTCTAAGATACACAAATTACCATGTATGTGTGTGTGTGTTCAGTCACTCAGTCGTGTTTAACTCTCTGGGGCCCCATGGACTGTAACCTGCCAGGACCCCTCTTCATGGACTTTTCCAGGCAAGAATACTGGAGCGGGTTGCTATTTCCTACTCCAGGGGATCTTCCAGAGCAAGGGGTTGAACCTGAGTCTCCTGCATTGGCAGATGGGTTCTTTACCACTAGCACCACCTAGGAAGCTTTATATGACCCAGCAATTCTACTCCTAAGCAGTTTTCCCAAGAGCAATGAAAACATGCTCACACAGTGGCCTGCACTCATTCCACACATGTGTTCCTAATACCCACACGTAGAAACAACCCAGTTATTCAATAACTGGTATACAGATGAAAGAAAAACAAAAGAGTATACCTGTACATAGGAATACTGCTGCTGCTGCTAAGTCGCTTCAGTCGTGTCCGACTCTGTGGGACCCCAGAGATGGCAGCCCAACAGGCTCCCCCGTCCCTGGGATTCTCCAGGTAAGAACACTTTTGTGGGTTACCATTTCCTTCTCCAATGCATGAAAGTGAAAAGTGAAAGTGAAGTCGCTCAGTCGTGTCCGACTCTTCACGACCCCATGGACTGCAGCCTACCACGCTCCTCCGCCCATGGGACTTTCCAGGCAAGAGTACTGGAGTGGGGTGCCATTGCTTTCTCCGAATACTACACGGTAACGGAAAAAAAAAAAAAGAAAAAGAAACTACAAGTGCATGTAAGAGCAAGGATGCATCTCAATTGTGCAAATGATAGAAACCAGACACAGAAGGCTACATATTATATGATTTCATGTCAATGGATTTCTGGAAACAGCACAACTCTTTGCACAGAAATGTATCTGTGGTTGCCAGGGTATAGGAGTGGAGGAAGGAGTCTGATGGCAAATACCCCAAGGGAGCATTTTTGAAAATTGAGACGTTTTCTACATTTTTATTGTGGCAGCATTTAACCACGGTATACATTTGTCAAAAATCTACAAACAGTAATACGTTAAAGTGTTGGCTTTTATTGTATATAAAATATACCACAATACTTTTTTTTAAGGAAAAGGAAATTTTAAGTATTTAAATACTGGTTATTGTATCCATGAGCTCAAAAACATAAAAATCTTATTTGGAATTCTTCCCAGACCTGGCCAACTTCCAGAATTCACCATGACAGTTTTCTACTTTTATGACAGGACAAACCTGGTCTTAACCATGTTTACGATTCCTCTCCCTCACCTCAAGTCCAAATTCTTGCTGAGTTCTGTCCATTTTACTTTGTAAACATCTAATGCATCTACTTTTTCCTATGTCCACCACATCGGCTCTAATCCAAAGCCTCCTGCCATTTAATTGTGAACCCCCTCCTACCAGGTCTATCACATCCACTCAGGGTGTCTGTCTCCCTCTTCCCGCCCTCTCCCTTACAGTTACAGAACTGTCTATGACTTTCTAGATAAAGGCTACTCTCCTACACAAGGACTTGAAGGCATGGTCTAGCCTCTGCCCACTTTGCTACCAACATCGAAAGGAGAGCTTCCTTTTCTTGTCTCTCTTATCAGGCTTCCTTCACACCCTCCAGTTTCCTAAGCTTCTCCACCTAGATTGTCCCCGATTTCTGAAGCCTCCTGGTGAGGAAACTCCTTCAAGCTAGGCTTCACTTCCAGATATACAACTTAGGTTTCGAGAAGGCAAAACAACCAAAGATCAAATTGCCAACATCCATTAGATCATGGGAAAAGCAAGGGAATTCCAGAAAAACATCTAATTCTGTGTCATTGACTATGCTAAGACCTTTGACTGCGTGGCTCACAACAAACTACAGAAAATTCTTAAACAGAGGGCAGTACCAGACGACTCGACTTGTCTCCTGAGAAACCAGTATGGAGGTCAAGAAGCAACCTATAGAACCAGAGTTGGAACAAATGACTGTTTCGTAATTGGGGAAGGAGTACAAGGCTGTATATCGTCATGCTGCTTACTTACCTTATATGCAGAGTATAGCCCACGAAATGCCTGACTGGATGACTCACAAGCTGGAATCAAGATTGCTGGCAGAAATATCAACAGATAGTTCTCAGATACACAGATGATACCACACAATTCAGATACCACTCTAATGGCAGAAAGTAAAGAGCAACTAAAGAACCTTTTGAGATGGTTCAAAAGAGGAGAGTGAAAAAAACTGGCTTAAAACTCAACTATTAACACATTAAGATCATGGCATCTGGTCCTATCCCTTCATGGCAAATAGAAGGCGTTTAAGTGGAAGCAGTTCATCCTAAAGGAGATCAGTCCTGGGTGTTCATTGGAAGGGCTGATGTTGAAGCTGAAACTCCAATACTTTGACCACCTGAGGCAAAGAGCTGACTCATTTGAAAAGACCCTGATGATGGGAAAGATTGAGGGCAGGAGGAGAGGGGAACCACAGAGGATCAGATGGTTGTGTGGCATCACTGACTCAATGGCCATGAGTCTGAGTGAACTCCAGGAGTTGGTGATGGACAGGGAGGCCTGGCGTGCTGAGGTTCATGGGGTCACAAGGAGTCGGTCACGACTGAGAGACTGAACTGCACTGAAGAGGAAGCAGTGACAGATTTCATTTTCTTGGGCTCCAAAATCACTGCAGATGGTGATTGCAGCCATGAAATTAAAAGACACTTGCTCCTTGGAAGGAAAGATGTGACAAACCTAGCTTGCACACATTCTCAGGCACTTCAGTAGTGTCCGGCTCTTTACGACCCCATGGACCAAGGCCCACCAGGCTCCTCTGTCCAGGGGATTCTCCAGATGAGAATACTGGAGTGGGTTGCCATGCCCTCCTGCAGGGGATCTTCCTGACCCAGGGACTGAACCCATATATCCTAAGTGTGCTGTATTACAGACAGATTCTTTACCACTGAGCCCCCAGGGAAGCCCATGACAAACCTAGACAACATATTAAAAAGCAGAGACATCACTTTGCTGACAAAGGTCTGTAGAGTCAAAACTATGGTTTTTCCCGTAGGGAGGTATAGATATGTGAGTTAGATCATTAAGAAGGCTGAGTGCCAAAGAATTGATGCTTTCGAATTGTGGTGCTAGAGATGAGCCTTGAGAATCCCTTGGACAGCAAGGAGAACAAACCTGCCAATCCTAAAGGAAATGAACTCTGAATATTCACTGGAAGGACTGATGCTGATGCTGCAATATTTTGGCCACCTGATGTGAAGAGCTGACTCATTGCAAAAGATCCTGATGCAAAAAATCGAAGGCAGGAGGAGAAGGGGACAACAGAGGGTGAGATGATTAGATAGCATCATCAACACAATGGACATTAATTTGATCAAACTCAGAGAGATAGTGTAGGACAGAGAAGCCTGGCGTACTGCAGCCCATGGAGTTGTAAATAGTCAGACATGACTGAGCGACTGAACAACAACCACCACCTCCACCTTACCTTTCAGCTTCCCCAAGCTGCCAGAGCCCCACTCTCAGCAGGGCTAAGAAGGTTTCTGTGTCTGTCAGTGGTAAAGGCTGAGACTTATGTCTTCACACACTCAGTGCCCCCTGCTTAGGGCTGATGGTGGGTCCTTAGAATGCTCATTACTCCTTCCCAGAGCTCAGACCAGGGAGCCTTCTCACGACAGTAATGCAGCACCCTACCCTGGTACAGAAATGGGAGTTGGAGCTGTTTACCCGCCTCTCAATGAGTTTTCTCCCTTTACATTCATTTGCACATTTCTTCTTGAGTCACAGAATCCAACTCTGCTCATCCTCACCTGGTTACTGTAACAAGCTGCACCTGCATCTCTATCAGGGCGGGTGCATGTACCCCCTGCACTATGTATTGTCCTTCTCCTTTCCCTTCAGAATCTCTAGACTCCCAGACACCACCCTCAAAAGGGCAGTGACGAAGGGGAGTTTGTGACTCTCATCCACAGCCTGGGTCAAAGCACGACTGTGTTTTATATATAACCTCTTTCACTCCTAGAATGAACCTTATCTTTTAGCTTTCCTCCTGCTTTTTGGCCACCCCACTCAATGTTTTTTTCACCCCCTTAGGTCCATTCCCTGTGTCTCTCCTTTGCACTTTTCTGTTTATGTGTCTGTCTGGTCCACCAGTGTGATATTCCCATCATCCACCTCACATCACTGGTCTTGTTATTTCAAGCATTGCAGATACGTCCTGAAACATGCTAGTAATCAATGTGTGTGTACTAAATGAAGGAAGATTTTTAATGACTGACAGGAAAAGCATCTCCTCCATGTAGGAGTCAGTATATAGGTGTCATATTTGTAGCAACATACATAAAGCCTTGTGTCTTGTTCCAGACACTGTAGGGGTGTGGCTCTGTCTTCATGCCCTGGTGACCTTGCATGTCCCCACTTAGGCTACGTAGGCAAGGCTAAACTGCAGGCTGACTGGAATCTTGGCAGAGAACCTCCTGATTGCTCTTGCAGCCAGGGGAGATAAGCAGCCTGAGGAAGAGCTGCTATGAGGCCATTTCTCACCTGCCTCCCTATCCAGCTGGAGGTGATGCAAAGTTGCTACTCATCCACCTCTGGTTTCAGTTGAACATAGGATGGTCTCCCTAGCCCCAGCTGAGAGCACAGCCGTGGACTACAGAGCTGCTCAGT
>SJYQ01000414.1:75549-86787 GCA_006410935.1 Redunca redunca | reverse complement strand
TCAGAGATTAATCTTCTAAAGGGAAATATTAATTTTCCAAAGATTTGAACAGAGGAGTAATATTGGAGAAAAGAGAAGGTCATGATAATAGGAATGGAATAAAGCTAGGTACCTTAATGAAAATATTGAAAACTTTCAACAGCATTTTGTGGAAAAGGTCTAGACTATTAATATGCTATGTTGAAGATCTAAAAACTATTTTACAGGAAGAAGTAATAAAAAGTCTTGAGACTTTTTGATGGAAAGTTTGCTTTCCTTAGTAGACTGTTGTACAACAAAAGAAAAAAGATTTTGGGCCTTCAGGGGACACTTTCTCTCTCTCTCTCTCTCTCATTTTTATTTTTTTAATTTAACCAGTACTAGAACATCCTGGGAAGTTATCTCATTAGGGAGTCCAGTATTTTCTTTTACATTGAATTTGATTTATTGAATTTCTTGCATTCTAAGGAGTGTGTAGTTTCCTTGTGGGGGGAAATAAAAAGCAAAAAAGGCTTTTAGGTCGATTTGTTTCAGTTCACCCATTTTTTCTCCGTAGGACAAGTTCTATGGCCAATTAGGCCTGTTTAGATTACTGAGATATACAACAGAGGTGGTTCTGCAGTAGCCCTTGAGAATCAGTTCAGTGCTAAAGTTTGATATGCATGTGAAATCATAACTATTGTGTAGGTTGAAAGTTTGCTTCACTTTCCTACCTCATTGACATTTGCCCAATTACAAGGAGATCATTCTACCACCAGCAGGGAGCCCTGAAAAAAAACTGCGTCTGAATTTTTTAACAAACTTGTATTCCAGCCATTTTATAATGCAATATTAGTTCAGATCACCCTCTTCTTTTTAAATTAGGAAACACCAGTGCTGCTGCTGCTGCTAAGTCGCTTCAGTCATGTCCGACTTTGTGCAACCCCATAGATGGCAGCCCACCAGGCTTCCCCGTCCCTGGGATTCTCCAGGCAAGAACACTGGAGTGGGTTGCCATTTCCTTCTCCAATGCATGAAAATGAAAAGCAAAAGTGAAGTCGCTCAGTCGTGCCTGACTCTTAGCGACCCCATGGACTGCAGCCCACCAGGCTCTTCCATCCATGGGATTTTCCAGGCAAGAGTACTGGAGTGGGGTGCCATTGCCTTCTCCAGGAAACACCAATACAAATACCTCAAAATATCATTTATTATTGATGTATATAGCAAAGGAGTTTCATTAATAATATGTGCAGAAGTGAAGTGAAGTCGTTCAACCATGTCCGGCTTTTTGAGACCCTGTGGACTGTAGCCTACCAGGATTCTCCATCCATGGGATTTTCCAGGCAAGAGTACTGGAGTGGTTTGCCATTTCCTTCTCTAGGGGCTCTGCCCAACCCAGGGATCGAACCCGGGTCTCCTGCATTGTAGGCAGACACTTTACTGTCTGAGCCAGCAGCAAAGTCCTTTATATGCAGAGAAAATACTTAACTCTTGCTTGTTGTTGTTTAGTCGCTAAGTCGTGTCTGACTTTTGCAACCCCATGAACTGTAGCCTGCCAGGCTCCTCTGTCCATGGGATTTCCTAGGCAGGAATGGCAAAATGGGTTGCCATTTCCTTCTCTAGAGGGTCTCCTGACCCAGGGAAGGAGCCCATGTCACCTGCATTGGCAGCTGGATTCTTTACCTCTGAGCCATCTGGGAAGCCCAAAATATTGCTTACTATATTGCAAAGTAAGGAGGAGGAAGTGGCAACTCACTCCAGCATTCTTGCCTGGAGAATCCTGTGGATAGAGGAGCCTGGTGGGCTGCCAACTGTGGGGCTGCACAGAGTTGGACATGACTGAAGCGACTTACCATGCATGCATGCACTGGAGAAGGAAATGGCAACCGACTCCAGTGTTCTTGCCTAGGGCATCCCAGGGACAGAGGAGCCTGGTGGGCTGTCATCTATGGGGTCACACAGAGTTGGACACGACTGAAGCAACTTAGCAGCAGCAGCAGCATTGCAAAGTATATATTAAAAATTTCTTTGAAAATTTAATTTTGATATAATATAAATCATACAAACATATTTTCCAAAAATAAAACTGTGTAAACTTCATAACAAACAAGGTTATAGAGATTGAATGCAGAGATGATTTTATAATTATTTTAAAGTAAATATCAACAGAAACTAGTGAATAATGTATCATAATGGTTAAGGAAAAATGAATACATAAAATCTGAAGCATGAATGAGTGAGCTATTAGTGAGACTTCTAATAAAACTTATGCTTTTCAGTAGTAGTCTCTATGTATAGAATGATATTAAGAAATTCATATTGTAATAAATTTGGTATAAGTAAATTGTGTCTTAAGTGGTTATTTTCTGTGTTTATGTGTGTGTGTTTTCAAATATAGACTCAGAAATTAAATGCTAGGTAAATTCTAGAAGTAGGGTATTTTTAATTTATTTCAACTGTTCAAGAAAGAAAGCAGACATGCCTGAAATAATTTGTGAAATTATGTTTAGTTGCAAAGCCAGTAGTTCCTATAGCAAGAAAGCATGGTTAGGAAGTGAGCCTCAGTACTCTTCTTGTATATAAATTTATTCTGGGGTCCAGAATTGACATCTCAACATAGTTCAGTTATTCTTTACTACCCTGTTATCACTAAATAGAGCCTCTTGTGAATGGATAAAAATGATGTTTCTCTCTGGCAAAGAGTCCAAGAGATAAAGAAAAATAATAATAACAAAAAATTACCAATCAGGATATAAAAGTAGGAAAGATTCCTAACAAAATACTGGTTCTTAGCCAGATCATGGTTTTATATGCATTGAAGGTGGACTGTCCTTAATGTATCTAAAATTATTCAACATTGATGACTTGAATAGAGAATATGCTATTACTTTATTTTTTAAAATTTTATTTACTTATTTATTTTACTTTACAATATTGTATTGGGTTTGCCACACATCAACATAAATCCGCCACGGGTGTACATGTGTTCCCAATCCCGAACCCCCCTCCCACCTCCCCCCCAACAGCATCGCTCGAGGTCATCCCAGTGTACCAGCCCCAAGCATCCTGTATCCTGCATCGAACCTAGACTGGTGATTCGTTTCTTATATGATATTATACATGTTTCAATGCCATTCTCCCAAATCATCCCACCCTCGCCCTCNCTTCCATGTCCTGGCTATTATAAACAGTGCTGCAATGAACATTGGGGTACACGTGTCTCTTTCAATTCTGGTTTCCTCAGTGTGTATGCCCAGCAGTGGGATTGCTAGGTCATAAGGCAGTTCTATTTCCAGTTTTATAAGGAATCTCCACACTGTTCTCCATAGTGGCTGTACTAGTTTGCATTCCCACCAACAGTGTAAGAGGGTTCCCTTTTCTCCACATCCTCTCTAGCATTTATTGTTTGTAGACTTTTGGATCACAGCCATTCTGACTGGCATGAAATAATACCTCATTGTGGCCTTGATTTGCATTTCTCTGATAATGAGTGATGTTGAGCATCTTTTCATGTGTTTAATAATGAAAATTATAAAGGAACCTACCAAGTGTAAAAATCTCTGAATGACAGATGAAAGTTTAGTAAAAGCTGAAAAAGCATTAATCATATGATAAGAGTATATAGACATAGACATTGTTTGAAAAAAAGAAAATAAAATTCTTAGACCCCTTCATGAAGTTTCAGGCAGAGATGAGGCCACTGAAATGAATATTACTTTGAGTAAATGTTGATTTGAATATGATAAGCAAGATATTTCCTCTAACAAACTAAAATATAAGGGAAATGGCATTAACTATGTGTCACAAAATTATTTCCCAGAGATCTAAGCATGCTCATAAGCGAACAGAATTACTGGCTGGAATAAATGTTCACATCAATAAAATTAGCCTTATGGAATATAATAGTTCCTTGAACATGTATTAATAGAAGGAGGGGAGGGACTGTCAGGATTTAATTTGGCAAATGATGTTTTCATCAATTACAATCTACTAATGAAATGGAAAATGCATGAAAAAATATAGGCCTTGGATCTCTACATGGTAATCTGTAGAGACTACTATATTTGTAATAGCTAACTACCAGTTTTAAGAAAGAACTTATGTTATGCATAAATCATCCCTTACTGGTATTGCTGACAAGTCAGAAAGTCAAGGGGAAAAAAACTATACCACCTGGGTAAATTCACCTGTGTTCTTTAGCTGGTAAGTTTCACAGTCACACTCATTCAAACTATTGATTGTTCTATATTTTTATCTTCTTTATTTTCATATTTTTAGATATAGCACTTGTGGTTAATATTCCTATAGTTATTGAAGTAATTGTCCACTGTTGAGTATATTTAGAAACCTTCCATCTCTGAAAGTTTTAGCATGATTTTTATGTATAGGCTCATTATGTGCATGATGCTTTTAAACTGTTTAATGGGGTAAATATGTGATATGGGTATATGCAGTTTTTGGAAATGTTCATGGAGTCAAACATACCCTGATAAAAAGACCTTTAACCAAATGAGTTCAGTGGGCTTAGGGGTGGAAAGATTGTAAAAATCTGTGGGGTTTAGATAAACAGAATCATGAAAAACAACTAAGGAGAAGCAAGATAGATTACAGATAAGTAAGCCAGCCAGCCTGCCAGAGTCAATACAAGTATCAGCTAAATAGCATAAAAGTTAACAATGGATAGTGAGGTCATAAAAATATCATATGTAACATTTCTGTATGAAAACAAAATCTTAAAATTTGAAATCATCTCTAAATGGTCCATGCAGAACACTTACTATGGTAATTTAAGTGTTTATTCTGAGGAGCTATGAGCAAAATAAAAGTAATTATGTAAAACTGTGAAATATATGTGTACCTGAAAGTCCAAAGAACAGTGTTGGTCTGAGAATTAAAACGCGGCACTGCTGTCAGCAATTAGTGTTAATTTGGTACCAAGTTTTCATTTGAGTTCACATGAAATTTTTAAATATGGCATATTCTGCCAAGTCCAATGTTCTTGACTGCAGCTTTATGTGTCAGATATTACCGAGTGAAAGCTAGAAGGGGGAAAAAAATGGAACCATCCCTGACTCACGATGCCATGAACAAGGTTCTTGACATCACAGAGAGATGACTCAAAGGATTTCAACTCAATGCCCCACCTCTCCATGTCACTCAGGGCTAGAGCTGAGCTACACATACTTACTTTTTTTGATGCTGATACACAACTATTTGTGCACAAAATTTGTCACTTCAAATAGACTTTTCTTAATAATATACTGGTACCTTTCCAGAACAACGTAATTTAAAACATAAAAGTGTGCTGTTTGTTTGCTTTTTCATTGTAAGTTCACCAGTTCACTCTGAAAGCTCAGACACCTCCTATTTTTGCATAAATCAGGCAATTGTAAAATGGCACTTTCTGAAGTGTCTTGATAGATTTGAGCATAATTCTCCTGGAATTTCTAACATATATAATGATAAAGTAAGTCTGAGATAGTTCAATGAGGTCTACTTATTGTTGCGATTAAAAGATTTATTCACTTTTGATACACATAAAATAATATGGGCTAAGCTGCAGTAAAAATTTTATAAACATAACTTAGTAAAGGATAGATCAAGCAAAATAGTATAGACACATTTCTGTCGATGTTCATTCTCATTGTTAACAATATGCAAGACCTAAATAAGAACCACTGTCTCTTGACTAATTATGTAACTATTCATGCAAATATCTTCAACAAGGCAATTTTACTTTTTCCAAATATCTATAAAGTAAAATATATGTATAGTTCTATTACAGTGCTTCCATCTATCTAGATGGAGAGATAGACAGGTATATTCCCCAAAATTATTATTTTTGTGACTCTAGAAAGAGTTCCATTTATATCCCTTTTTTAGGAATTCTGAGGTCTCAGCGCTGGATAACTGAAGTTATATTTCTCCTCTAGGCTTCCTGGGAAAATCTGTGAGGGGGAATTCAGGGCTGACAGCACTCAGAGAAAAGTGATTAAAACTCTGAAGAAATTAAAGGTCAGAAAAAAATAATGGGTGCTGAAGAAACTGCCCTTATAGACATATCAGGAAAGAAATGTTTTAGTTTCACTTGATGCTAGTTATTCAAATTTCTTGTGCTACAAAAAAAAAAAAAAAAGGGAAAATTTGAAGTTTTCTGGGAGTAGCTCAGATAATGAGAGGGCATAGACTAGGGGATATGAGGGAGAAGGATCCTGTAATCTTAGTGGAAAAAGAAACTCATAGTGATATTCCCATTTTACTGTCTTTAAATCTATATTCCGTACAAATAGCTGATTCACATTATTGTACAGGAGAAATTAACACAGCATTGTAATTATAATCCAATTAAAAAAAAAAACCACTGCATTCTCAGTTTCTGCCTCTCTTTGTCTCTTATCCTACAGTTATCTAGGTTATCCCTTTCCTCCTTCTTTCTCTTCCTTTGTTTCTCCCTTCCTCCTATCCTCCTGCCCTTCTACTCTTATTTACTTTGTGTGTTTGTGGGGGTGTTTATGTGCTGCTTCTGTCCATGGTCTCTATTATCAGCATCTTTACAGATTTGCTCTTCTATAACATGTAGACCTGGGCTTTCCTAGTGGATCAGCAGTTAAGAATCTGCCTGACAATGCAGATGTGAGTTCAATCTCTGGGTCAGGGAGATCCCCTTGAGCAGGAAAGAGCAACCCACTCAAGTATTCATGCCTGGGAAATTCCATGGACAGAGGAGCCTGGAGGGCTATGGTCCATGGGGTTGCAGAAGAGTCAGACATGACTTAATGAGTAAACAACAACCACCACAACAACATGTGGAGCAGCTTTTATTGTTCCCTAATGTGTAACTTTATGACCAACCTAGATAGCATGTTGAAAAGCAGAGACATTACTTTGCCAACAAAGGTCCGTCTAGTCAAGGCTATGTTTTTTCCAGTGGTCATGTATGGATGCGAGAGTTGGACTGTGAAGAAAGCTTAGCACAGAAGAATTGATGCTTTTTTTGTTGGAGAAGACTCTTGGGAGTCCCTTGGACTGCAAGGAGATCCAACCAGTCCATCCTAAAGGAGATCAGCCCTGGGTGTTCTTTGGAAGGAATGATGCTAAAGCTGAAACTCCAGTACTTTGGCCACCTCATGCAAAGTGTTGACTCACTGGAAAAGACTCTGATGCTGGGAGGGATTGGGGGCAGGAGGAGAAGGGGATGACAGAGGATGAGATGGCTGGATGGCATCACCGACTCTATGGACGTGAGTTTGAGTGGACTCTGGGAGTTGGTGATGGACAGGGATGCCTGGCGTGCTGTGATTCATGGGGTTGCAGAGTCGGACAGGACTGAGCGACTGAA
This sequence comes from Redunca redunca, assembly GCA_006410935.1. Lineage (NCBI taxonomy): Eukaryota > Metazoa > Chordata > Mammalia > Artiodactyla > Bovidae > Redunca > Redunca redunca. The sequence continues at coordinate 79,490 of SJYQ01000414.1, read as the reverse complement.
CTGAACTGAACTGAACTGAATGTGTAACTTCAGCTTCAGGATACTACTGAATTGCCGTGACTCCATTTATCAACCCAGTAATACATGTATTGTGACTAGGAGTCCCTTGCAGCTGACACTCTTTTAAATGTCCTGATTTCAACTTCTCACAAAATACCATTTGAGTAAATCAACTTGGAGTTTGGTGTTCATGTCTGGTTTTATCATGAACTGGTTCTAAATCGGGAAAGGAGTATGTTAAGGCTGTATATTGTCACCCAGGTTATTTAACTTATATGCAGAATACATCTTGTGAAATGCTGGGCTGATAAAGCAAAAGCTGGAATCATGATTGCTGGGGAAATATCAATAACTTCAGATATGCAGATGGCACCACCCTTATGGCAAAAAGCGAAGAACTAAAGAGCCTCCTATTGAAAGTGAAAGAGTAGAGTGAAAATTTTGGCTTAAAGCTCAACATTCAGAAAACTAAGATCATGGCATCTGTTCCCATCACTTCATGTTAAATAGATGGGGAAACAGTGGCTGACTTTATTTTCTTGGGCTCCAAAATCACTGCAGATGGTGACTGTAGCCATGAAATTAAAAGACACCTACTTCTTGGAATAAAAGTTATGACCAACCTAGATAGCATATTAAACAGCAGAGACATTACTTTGTCAACAAAGGTCCATCTAGTCAATTCTATGGTTTTTCCAGTGGTCATGTATGGATGTGAGAATTGGACTATAAATAAAGTTGAGTGCCGAAGAATTGATGCTTTTGAACTGTGGTGTTGCAGAAGACTCTTGAGAGTCCCTTGGACTGCAAGGAGATCCAACCATCCTAAAGGAAATCAGCCCTGAATATTCATTGGAAGGACTGATGCTGAAGCTGAAAATCTAATGTTTTGGCCACCTGATGCTAAGAACAGACTCACTGGAAAAGACCTGATGCTGGGAAAGATTGAAGGCAGGAGAAAGAGATGACAGAGGATGAGATAGTTGGATGACATCACCAACTCAATGGACATGAGTTTGAATACATTCCAGTGATGGACAGGGAAGCCTGGCGGGCTGCAGTCCATGGGATCTCAAAGAGTTGGAGAGGACTGAGTGACTGAACTGAACTGAATTGAACCAGAGGTTATATGAGGGGAGGAATCATGGTCAGCTCTTCAAATTGTTGCCCAGTTCCACTTCTTAGGAAAAACCATAGGTAGCTAGCATCATTTGTCAAAATGTATGATTGAGGAGGCAGTAGCTGTTATCTTTTCTGTAACCCATGATAATTCTGAATTTAAAAATTTTCTGTGAGATTTCAATCATTCTTAAAAATGTTGGATTTCAACTATTTTTTGTTGTTGTTGTTTTGGAGAGTCTGAGTTGACATGAAACTTTGAAGAAACTTCTCAAGAATTTGGGGACAGCCAAAACAAAAATAAAATAATTCTCATTACCCATTTGTTTGCCATCCAAGTTTACAATTGTTTCTGTGGGTAAATTAATCAGATAAAAAAACATAGACCACAAAATATTATGTATGTTTAAGAACCCTTATTATTTTCTGCTCTAAAATGACTCTTCTAATAAGTATGAAATCTAAAATCATTAGGGAATGAAACGAGACAAGAATGTAGACATGGCTGGATCTTTATCCTTTGGTAATCTTATATGCAGGATATAAGAATTGCTTATAAGGAAAACTCTTAGAAACCTTGCCTCATTGATCATAAGACCACTCAGAATATTTCCTGTTCATTATATTCTTAGATCACTACACAAATGAAATGTAATAGTAGCCATATTGGCAAGTTACATATACATATGAAATTAGCTTTTCATGAAATTCTTTGTGAAAACTACACTGTTTTACTTTGAAGGTAGCTAAAATTATGTATAACTTTAGGATGACTAAATGAATAATATTAGGGTCAGATGAGTCTAAGAATATCATTTAAAAAGACTTTTAAGTGTGTAGAAGAAATCATTAACTAGCTAGCTGTGCAGTGCTATTCTCAGACTCTACAAGAATAACTGATGACCCTGCCATCATCTTCTAACAATCAGCCACTTACCCACTTGACCTTCTACACCTTTGCTCATATGTCAGGCTGAAATGATAGGAAGAACATCTGGGCATCTTGCCTACCTAAAGTCTCTAGGGTTCTTGTTTCTGCTCTGAGCTTAATCTTTATTTAACCTTTGTTTTAATGATGAAAGTTTGTCTCTCTGTCTTCGCTTTTCCACCTACAGTACATTTTTGTCACTGGTTCCCAATTTAAACACTTAGGAATCAGGAAGCATGACTTTGCCAACTTATGTGATTTTTGTTTGTTTGTTTGTTTGCTTTCTTCCTCAAATTCTAGTATAGCTAATCTACTGACCTTAAATGTGAGATTATTGATTCTCCTTGTGCATTATATACTCCCTTGGCATAAATTTGGCACAATAGGAAGTTGCATTAACTTTTAATACATCAGTATGTCTCTTATACGTGAGTCTGAGTGAACTCCGGGAGATGGTGATGGACAGGGAGGCCTGGCATGCTGCAATTCATGGGGTTGCAAAGAGTCAGACACGACTGAGTGACTGAACTGAACTAAACTGATATCTCTTATAAAATGCACAGAAAGTTCTGACTCCCTGTTTTAGCTGAACCATCAATTTACTTAATAACACATTTTTAATAGCATTAATGACAGAAAAATCTCAAAGAAATAATTGAACTTTCCACCTAACACCATCAGGGGAAGTAGAACAAACAAAACTCAAAGAAGGAAAGAAATCATAAAGAACAGAGCAGAAATAAATAGGGACAAAGATAGCAAAAAAAAAAAAAAAACTCAATGAAACTAAAAGCTGGGTCTTTGAAAAGATAAACAAAATTAATCAACCTTTAGTCATACTCAAAGAAAAAATGGTAAAGAGCTCAAATCAATAAAATTGGAAATTAAAAAGGAAAAGTTACAATTGACATCACAGAAATACAAAGGCTCATAAAAGAATACTTCAAATAACTATATGACAATAAAATGGACAACCTAGAAGAAATAGACAAATTCCTAGAAATGTACAAGTCTGAATCAGGAAGAAATAGAAAATATGAACAGACCAATAACCTACTGAAATGAAAACAGTTTAAAAATCTTCCAACAGACAAAAGTTCAAGAACAAATGGTTTTACAGGCAAATTCTATCAAACATTTAGAAAAGAGTTAACATCTATCCTTCCGAAACTATTCCAAAAAATTGCAGAGAAAGGAACACTCCCAAACTCATTCTCTGAGGCCACCATGGCCTTGATACCAAAACCAGACAGAGATACTACAAAAATAGAAATACACAGACCTATATCACCAATGAACATAGATGCAAAAATCCTCAAGAAAATAATATCAAACCAAATCCAACAATATATTAAAAGGATCATACACCATGACCAAGTTGGATATCCCAGGGATGCAAGGACTTTTCAATATCTGCAAATCATTCACTGTGATATAACACATTAGCAAATTGAAGAATAAAAACTATATGAGTATCTCAATAGCTGCAGAAAAAGCTTTTCACAAAATTCAACACCCATTTATGATAACTCTCCAGCAGGTGGGCATAGAGGGAATGTGTACATGATGAACCCATAGCTAACATCATACTCAGTGGTGGAAAGAAACCTGAAAGCATCTCCTTTGGGATCAGGAACAAGACAAGGATGTCAACTCTTGCCACCTTTATTCAACATTCAGAAGTCTTGGCCATGACAATCAGAGAAGAAAAAGAAATAAAAGGCATCCAAACATGAAAGAAGTAAAATTATCACTGTGTGAAGATGACATGATATATAGAAAATCCTTAAGATGCTACCAGAAAACTACAAGAGTTCATCAATGAATTCAGTAAAGTACAGAATACAAAATTAATGAACACAAATTTCCTGCAATTCTATACACTAACAACAGA
>SJYQ01000414.1:49063-65881 GCA_006410935.1 Redunca redunca | reverse complement strand
GAAGGGCTGTCAATTGAAGAACTCCTTTAAAACACAGATTTCTTATTGAAAGTCATGTACAGATAGGAGAAACATTTTCTTCCCTCTCAAAAGTCCTTGGAAGCCATGGTAACACCAGGAAATAGATATAGATAAGGATAAAATCACCCCAGGCATATTGACTAAACTTATGCAGAATATGAGAGTAGATTTGGTACTGATAGTCTCATTATATTCCTTACTTGAAAGGTGTAAAAACTTATCAGTAGATTTTAGCTGTGATGCACTGAAAGAAAAGTTTTTCATTCTGAGTCTTAAGAGTGAGTAAAGATAGTCTCTGAAAAGACAGCTAACATAAGTATCAAGGTATGGACTAAACTGAAAGCTTAATATTTTTATTAAAAAAATACAGATTCATTTTCAACATATATGGATTGCTTTTCTTTAAAATAGGGAGTAATAATGTTTTCAAAAGCCAAAATGGCTGGAGGCCTTTTTTTTTTTGAAAATTACTAAAAGCTAAAGGAATCTCTTGGACAGCAAGGAGATACAACCAATCCATTCTAAAGGAAATCAGTCCTGAATATTCATTGGAAAGACTGATGTTGAAGCTGAAACTCCAATACTTTGGCCACCTGATGCGAAGAGCTGACTCATTTGTAAAGACCCTGATGCTGTGAAAGATTGAATGCAGGAGGAGAAAGGGACAACAGAGGATGAGATGGTTGGATGGCATCACCAACAGTATGGACATGAGTTTGAGTAAACTCCAGGAGCTGGTGAGTTGGAGGAGTTGGTGATGGACAGGGAAGCCTGGTGTGGTGCAGGTCATGGGATCGCAAACTGTCGGACACGACAGAGCAACTGATCTGCACTGAAAGGAATCTTTTAAATGAGAACCTGGGACTAACTACGATGCTGAATTAAGTGATGAGACTACCAATACTTGCCTCACAGTGTAAACCAGCAGTTCTCAAAATAGAGCATGCCTTAGAACATATGGGAGGCTTGAAAAACACAGACAACTGGGCTCAACCTCATAGCTTCTGATTTAACAGGCCTGAAAGGGAGCCTGAGAATCTGCATTTCTAATAAGTCCCCAGGTGATGCTGACTCAGCTGTTCTGGAGAACACCCCTTAAGAAGCACTAGTCTATAGATCTCAGCCAACTCATTTCAGGGAATATTTAATGGGCAGAGCAAATATAGTTAATTAGGTAAGATACTCATACTTGTACTAGATAAAAAAGGAAAGTAAAGACCTACAGGCTACCCATGCTGCAGCCAGCCCTATATACATCACACACACACACATGCACACACACACAATTTTAAGACTGAAAAGTCTTATCAAAGAAATGTGGGACAATTATAATATTCATTAGGGGGAAGGAGCTAAAATAGCCAACTCAAGATCCAATTATTTCCCAGTGTTCGGTGCTGAGGGAAAAGGCCACTCTTCCAAAAAGAAAGAAAGCAGGTAACACTGTCTAATCATCTTCAAACATGTTGGCAACTGACTATCCTGGAAAATAAACCAATGATACTATAATAAAGGAAAATCCATACTAAAGGAATTATCTTATAGAGGAGTTCTAACTCAGGATTGCTTATAATAACCAAATCCATCATTTATGGATTTCTGAGACTGAATCCTTAGAAAATAGGGAAGGGATTCATGTTTGGGAACGCTTGTACACTCGTGGTGAATTCATGTTAATGTTTGGCAAAAGCAATACAGTAATGTAAAGTAAACTAAAGTTAAAATAAAAATTAAAAAAAAAAGAAAATATAGTGTAAAATAAATGATCATCTAGACTATGATATGGAAATGTTTCATTAACTAAGTGCTCTTTTTTTTTTTTTTTTAGGGTGAAATTGATCAAAGACCTCATTAGAGACACATCTATTATCCTGGGTCTCTAATGTGGGAAGGAAGGACTTCAAGAGAACCATAAATTGTCCCAAGTCCTTTCTTCCCATAATAAAAATGACTCATTAGGAAGAGTCACTAAAAATTTCAAAGACATTTCTGATGAAGAGCATTTGTTGTGAAGCTTTATAGTGAGATCTCTCTACTTTTTTTGTTTTAGCTCTCTCACCAACAAGATAAATCACTCATCTTAGTGAGTTAAATAAGAAGTGACAAAAGACAACCAAATTTTAAAATGAGAGAGGGTTGGAATAGACATTTCACCAAGGAAGCTTAGCCAATCAGCAAAAGAAAAGATGCTCCACATCAAATGATTAGAGAAATGCTAATCAAAATGAGATATCATTTCACACCCAATTGATAGCTATAATAAAAATGCAGACAATAATATTGATGAAGAGGTGGAAAATCAGAACTCTTATATACTATTAGTAGAAATGTAAAACTTTTACAGCCATGTTGGAAAACAGTTTGGAAGCTACTCAGAGAACATAGTTACCGTATGACCCAGCAATCCCACTTTAAAGTCGATGTGCTAAACACGAAAGTGAAAGTGTTACTCAGTTGTGTCTGACTCTTTGCGACCCCGTGGACTGTAGCCTGCCAGGCCCCTCTGTTCATGGGATTTTCCAGGCAAGAATACTGGAATGGGTAGTCATTCCCATCTCCAGAGGATCTTCCTGACCCAGGGACTGAACCCAGGTCTCCTGAAATGCAGGCAAATTCTTTACCATCTGAGCCACCAGGTGCTAGGTATACACCAAATTAAAACATGTCCATGTAAAAACTTGTACATAAATACTCATAGCAGGATGATTCACAATAAACAAGAGCTTAACAACCCAGTGCCTTTCAGCTAATGAATTGATTAAGGAAATGTGGATACCTGTATATTATAGGTTGAATTGTATCTTTCAAAAGATATGTTGAAATCATAATCAAACTTGTCTGAGGATGTGAACTTTTTAAACAGAGTGTTTGCATATTTTATCAAGTAAAGATGAAGTCATCCTGAGGCCCTAATATAATATTAGGGCATAATAACTTTATTAGAAAAGGGAAGTACCCTCTAAAATCAGACACACAGGAAGAAGGCCATGTGATGACAGAGGCAGAGTTTGGCAGGATGGAAATACAAGCCAAGGGAAGTCAAGTACCTGCAGACAATTCCAGATGCAAAGAAAGATTCTACCCAGGGTCTTAGAGGAAGCATAGCTCTGCTAATACATTGATTTCATACACCTAGCCTCTAGAACTATGAGACAGTACATTTCTGTTCTTTTGATCAATCCAATCTATGGTACTTCATTACAGCAGTATTAGGAAATTAATACACCATACAGTTGACTATANTACAGTTGACTATATTCACCACAAAAAAAGAAATAATGTGTTGATATACTACAATATAAATAATCCTTATAAAAAGAAGAATAAGTCAGACACAAGAGGACAAATAGTAAATGATTCCACTTATATGAAATACCTAAAAGAGACAAATCTATAGGAACAAACAGTAGATAAGTGGTTGCCAGGAACTGGAGAAAAGGGGGAATGAGTTACTTGTTAATAGAATGAGATTTATTGTGGGGGTGCTGAAAATACTCAGTAATTAGACATTGGTGATGGTTGTACACCTTCGTGAATATACTAAAAAGCATTATGATTTACAATTTAAAGTGAAAACTATGATGCCTGGTATGTGTGCTCAGTTGCTCAGTCATGCCCAACTGTTTGCAACCTCATGAACTGTGTCACCCACCAGGCTCCTCTGTCCATGGAATTTTCCTGGCAAGAATACTAGAGTGGGTTGCCATTTCCTTCTCCAGAGGAGTACTATGGTAGGTGAATTAAATCACACACACACACACACACACACACACACACACACACAAATAATAATGAGTGAAGCAAAATGCCTCAAATAGGATAACTCCTTATGGAAACCAAAGATTTTCATTTGTTTATAATCCAAAGAATTTACACAGATCTCTTAGTTATCTAAGACTTCTGTGCAATATTTGGGCTCATCCTTGAATCCAATGAAACATTTATTAAGAAATCTGATTGGAACGTCTTTCCCAGACTCCTCCAATACTATATATAACTCTCATTCCGTGGTAATCAAGCTCCTTTTGGTGCTTATATTAACTGAAATTTGGTTCACTTCTGCACTTCTGTAGCCATCTTATGCTGCTGCTGCTGCTGCTGCTAAGTTGCTTCAGTCGTGTCCGACTCTGTGCAACCCTAGAGACGGCAGCCCACCAGGCTCCCCCATCCCTGGGATTCTCCAGGCAAAAACACTGGAGTGGGTTGCCATTTCCTTCTCCAAGCCATCTTATGAGGAACATGTTAATGCTCAAGTTCTTGCATTTGAAATAAGGTTTTTATAATCATAGTTATTGTGACTACATCCATAGTATCATGCTTACTACCTCATAGAAATAAAACCAGAAATTCTCCAGTGAAGTTCTTCCTAGTCAATTCTCTCTGATACTACCTTGTTATGGTCAATTACAGAGATTCTCTCAGCCAAAAAAACCACAAAAAACAAACCCTTATTAGAAAAATTTAATCTTTCAAAAATCGACAAAAGGAAAAACAGCATGAAATAAAGTGATTTAGTCATCTTGGATCCCACCTTATTTTCCTAAAAAAAAAATGTGATTCTTTCTAGGTTTACAAAAAGAAATTTATTTCAGGAATCAGTTTTTTTCATGGTTAAGATCTTTATCTCTTTATTTTTTTTATCTTCTCTCATATTACAAACATGATGAAAGTTCCTGCAATAGGGCTCCAGTTTTAAGAACTCCAGCAATAAATCTCCAAAAAAAAGGATCTGGACTTAGCAATTATCACTACTACCACCAAAATACAAGCACTCTTCAGAGATATGGCCAGTTCCTGACCACTGCAATAAAGCAAATGTCACATTGCAGTGATTCACACAATTTTTTTGGTTTCCTAGTACATATAAAAGTTATGTTTACCCTGTTAAGTGTGTCATATCATTATGTTAAAAATGTAAAATAATTAAAGATATTCCTTTGCTGAAAATGCTAACCATCACCTGACCCTCCAGGGAATAATAATTATTTTGTAGTTGTAACATCAGTGATGACTGATCACAGGTACCATCGCAAATGTAACAATAAAAAAATCTTTGAATATTGTGAGAATTACCAAAATGTGACAGAGACAAGAAGAGTGCAAATGGTGTTGGGAAAATGGAGCTAATAGGCTTGCTTGACCCAGGTTGCCATAAACACAGTATCTCTGAAGTGCAGTAAAGTGAAATGCAATAAAACAAGGCATGCCTCTGTGTGTGTGTGTGTGTGGTGTTTTTTTTTTTTTTTTTTTTAATTAAATGGGAGACCTAGACTTGGCTGAGCCTGAGATTTAAACATAGGTTAAAATAACCCTGTGCTGCTGCTGCTGCTGCTAAGTCACTACAGTTGTGTCCGACTCTGTGTGACCCCATAGATGGCAGCCCACCAGGCTCCCCCGTCCCTGGGATTCTCCAGGCAAACACACTGGAGTGGGTTGCCATTTCCTTCTCCAATGCATGGAAGTGAAAAGTGAAAGTGAAGACGCTCAGTTGTATCCAATTCTTAGCAACCCCATGGACAGTAGCCTGCAAGGCTCCTCCGTCCATTGGATTTTCCAGACAAGAGTACTGTGCTACATTTGACTAAATTATATGACTCCTTGCATAACTTAACGAGCTATATTTGAGTGTAAGAAACAGACTCCTTAAATTATATCAAATAAGGGGATACATTTTTTGGATAAACATGAAATCTCACAGATATGTCAGATTAACTTCATGAAAATTGAAGTGGAACTATGATTCTGGCAGTTGAAGTTAGAAATTAATGCTGAATTCAAAGTAACTCTAGGGACATAGTCAGTGGTTCTTATTGCTTTGCTCTAGTGTTCTGCCCTAGATAGATCAGCAAGGTCCACATGGGCACTCCTAGCATCTGCTCATGTAGGACTTCAATTTACACATCATTCCTCATGGTCCCTAACACAGTATATGTTGAACTTATGCACCATTATGTTTGGCTAACGCTTTTTCTACCTGGATCTTTTACAATGCTTGAGAGAGAACAATTAGTTCAAGTCCCATTTGAAAAATAAAATCACATATACATATAGAATATGTGCCCTTGGTCAGTTTTAAACTTAGGTTAGTTTTAGAAATGGGTCAGTTTTAAACCACTTGAACTAGTTCTTTCAGTTACCAAAAAGAGTACACTTTGACTTGTGAGCGAGGAAACATTTGCTAGAAGATAGTATAAGCATCATGGTTGCCCCGAGGGACAGTTAGTACCCTCAATCTTGAATGCCCTGCCCCAACATTGTTTTCTCTATTATATATTGAGTACAGTTCAGTTGCTTAGTTGGGTTGACTCTTTGCGACCCCATGAACTGCAGCACACCAAACTTTCCTGTCCATCACCAACTCCTGGAGCTTACTCAAACTCATGTCCATGGAGTCAGTGATGTCATCCAACCATCTCATCCTCTGTCATCCCCTTCTTCTCCTGCCTTCCATCCTTCCCAGCATCAGGGTCTTTTCCAATGAGTCAGTCCTTCACATCAGGTGGTCAAGGTATTGGAGCTTCAGCTTCAGCATCATTCCTTCCAATGAATATTCAGGACTGATTTCCTTTATGAATGACTGGTCAGATCTCCTTGCAGTCCAAGGGATTCTCAGGAGTCTTCTCCAACACCACAGTTCAAAAGCATCAATTCTCTGGTGTTCAGCTTTCTTTATGGTTCAACTCTCACATCCATACCTGATTACTGGAAAAACCATAGCTTTGACTAGATGGGCCATTTTTGGCAAAGTAATGTCTCTGCTTTTTCATATGCAGGCTAGGTTTGTCATAACTTTCCTTCCAAGAAGCAAGTGTCTTTTAATTTCATGGCTGCAATCACCATCTGCAGTGATTTTGGAGCCCAAGAAAATAAAGTCTGTCACTGTTTCCATTGTCTTCCCACCTATTTTCCATGAAGTAATGGGATCAGATACCGTGGACTTCATCTTTTGAATGCTGAGTTTTAAGCCAACTTTTTCACTCTCCTCTTTCCCTTTCATCAAGAGGCTCTTTAGTTCCTCTTCACTTTCTGCCATAAGGGTGGTGTCATCTGCATATCTGAGGTTACTGATATTTCTCCCAGCAATCTTGACTCTAGCTTGTGCTTCATCCAGCCTGGCATTTCACCTAATGTACTCTGCATATAAGTTAAATAAGCAGGATGGCAATATACAGCCTTGGCGTACTCCTTTTCCAGTTTTGAATTAGTCCATTGTTCCACGTCTGGTTCTAACTGTTGCTTCTTGAACTGCATACAGATTTCTTAGGAGGCAGATAAGGTGGTCTGATATTCCCATTTCTTTAAGAATTTTCCAGTTTATTGTGATCCATACAGTCAAAGGCTTTGATGTATATATAGTTTCAAATATTTTGCAGCAAAAGTGTTCAAATTCTCAAAGGGGGTTTATCAAAAACTCTTTCCCTGCCCCCCTCACTAGGAAAACCTCCAAGCCATATCATAAATGTTTTCTAGAGATGGTCTTTTAAGTTCCATTATGGCAGTGGTTCACAACCTGGTTAGATATTACCATAACCTGGAAAGATATTAAAATGCATTGATGTCTGGGCCCCACCGCAAACCTATTAAATTAGAATCTCCTGGGGTAGAACACAGATACTGATATATTTTGAAGGCTCCTCAGATGATACAGACCTGTAAATTTTAAACACTGTCAATCTCATAGTCAACAAATTCCAGGTAACAACCATTTCTTTTTCAAAACCTCTAATGACTTCCAGGGTTATATTCTCATCAGTGTCCAACCAAACCACCACAAAGTGGCATATGTAAAGATAAGGGAGAAAAATAGCAAATTATACAGGTTCAGCTCCAATGAGCAAAGTGCTTGATCTCATCTCTTCTGTTCCTAGAACAAGATAAAGCTACACAAACTGAGAATCAATGGTTTTTCTTGGACTCCAAGATCTCAGGACATGCAGTTGCTTTAAAAGCTGGAAAGACAAGTGCATCCGAAATGATAGAGCAAGGTAGGTCCAATTACCAGAAGCAGAAACTGCAGGATCAATATAATACTGGTAGAAACATTAAATGGCAGTTGTGATGAATTGCTAGAGACGTAGTGTGTAATAGAAAGGGAGAGATTTCTGAGGGGAACAGTCTTAGATATTCCCAAAACTTTCATGAGCTTTCCTTCAAGGAACCTGACCAAGTTCTCAATTTTAGGACCCAAGAAAATCCTCTGCTCTTTCAGAGACAGAGAAGAAGAGGAGCTACTGTGAAGCGTAGAAAAAGCATTGCCCATAAGACAAACCTAGTCTCTAGGAGAATGGATTTTGCCAGAGCTCAATTCTGGAAACACACTCTGGCTGAAGGAAAGAATTTATCCCTAGCCCAGCACTCTCCAGCTTTCCCCGTTTCACCAAAGGGGTGAAAAAGCATTTTCAACAAGATACACAGCTTGAAGGAAATAATTGAGTACTTAGCAGTTGGGGCTTCCAAAGTGGTGCTAGTGGTTAAAAAACAAAAACAAAAAATGGCTGCCAGTGTAGGAGATGCAAGATACATGGGTTCGATCCCTGTATCAGGAAGATCCCTTGGAGAAGAACATGGCAATCCACTCCAGTATTCTTGCCTAGAGAATCCCATGGACAGAGAAGCCTGGTAGGCTACAGTCCATGGGGTCATGAAGTGTCAGACAGGACTGAAGGGATTTAGCACACACACGGCACACTGCAGCCAGGGTAAGAATAGGGAACAGGGAAAAAAAAAAAACAAACAAACAACTATACCACTGAAAGACTTGCAAAAACAAAGAAACACTTAGAAAAACAAGACCCCAAATTGAGGACAGTTGGAACTCTATGTGGGGACAGTGTGGTGTCCTAAATAGTACTTTGCCAGGCAGACATATGAAAGAATAGTGAGGCCTGTTTTACAAGTCAATAGGATAATACAGTAAGAGAATTATGACAGATCAGTGGACAAACATATAGATATATATACATATATATAATATATATATTAATAAAGTGACCCCAGCCAGTTGTTAACTTGGCTTTATGGGGTTAACCGAGCCTGTACAGCTCTCCATATCTCACCAATCAGATAACTCAGTCCATCAATGTGAAGGAAAAAAGACTATTAAAACACCTAGATTGTTCACTCTAGTACTATACATTCTTGAGCCTGAAACAAAGTCCCCTCGCTAAAAAACGAGGATGGATTTCAGTGATATTGGTGACTTCTAATAGGTTGTGCTCACATGCAATATTTAGAGTAGTTACCTTTGTGTTTTCCTTTTGGACAATGGGTAACTTTCTGGGGAGAAGGTAAATTTTTTCTGTAAAGTGAACTGTGAAATATTTGAGCAGTGGAGAACTGTTCGATATATTGATCTCAGGATGAACTAAGCATAGGTTTTTATATGTTGGGTTGATGTTTTCCTGGCCATGTGTATGGGGACCATTCAAGTGTATGTCCTCACATATATTCATGAAAATATCACATTTTATTATGAACTAAAGACAAAACACCAGAGGATTCCCATGCCCAGTATGAGAAAGATACTAATACTCAGTTATAATTGATCCTACAAGACTCTTGATGAAATCCAGGGACTATCTACCAACACCTCTATCTCCCTCTTATTATACATAGTCCCCATGAACTCACCTTTCCAAGGATCTGTCAGTATTGGCCATTGCCTTATAATAATGATAAAAGAATGCTTGTTATAATATAGAATATTCATTTATAGGTCTTAATCTTTATTTCTTTATAATCTTTTGCAAAAACTCCTGTCATATGGAAAGTGTTTTCATGATTGTACAGCTGGGCTCCTGCCAGAATCCAATCATATGGCCCCAACTACAAGTTGGCTGAGAACTGTGGAAGTGCTCATGAATATTCAGTGGTTGTTAATTGTCTGCCACAGACCTCCAGGAGCAGAATCCTAATATGACTAGGTGTTTCCTAATTGAGTTCTCTCAGGAAACTAAATTTGTGATATTCTGCTTGCTCTCACTTTGCTAAAGCCCAACAGATGTAACCAACTCAGCGCACAATTCTTAAATTTTTAATCACTCTTAAATTATCCTATGATTTTAACTATGCAATTACACAAAGTCTATTCCCAGATCTTTAATTGCTATGCATGTGTAGCACTGCAGAGATCAACAAATCCATATCTCTAGTCCATCCAATTCTGAGCTAGAAACCCCTACAGGTTGCCTATTGGATATCTCTAGCACAAGGTCTGAAAGAGGTTTCAAACTCAGCATGTCCAACAATAATTAAATCCTCTTGGTCTCAGACCTATTACTTTTTTTTTTCCTTATTAAAATGGTATTGACAATTTCCTAGTTGTTAAAGCCACAGACCTGAACATTATTGCTATTTCTTCAACATTTTTCTCTGCCATTCCCCATTAAATTAGTCAGCAAGACTGGCTGATTTTATCTTATGCTTTCTTATTTCTGGTTCTATTTCTCCATTCCCATGTCTCAGATCAATAGTGTCTCTTTCCTTGGTTGAATGATCTCCAGTCCATTCCTCACTCTACAGTCAGAGTGACCTTAATCAAAGACAAATCATCATATCAGTTTCTTACTTAATGGGAGTCAGAGACTTCCATTACCCTTAAATGTGTTTCAAAATACTTAACGTTTACAGAGTGCTGCAAGGTCTGTACTGTGTCTAACTCTCTGGCCTTCTGTTCCATTATATTTCAGTTTCATATAATTCAGTCATTACTGACCTTCTATCCCTTCTCTTTTTCCTCATTGACTTGAAATTCATACATGTTTCTGTACCTGAATGATTCTGAATTCTTCTCCACATGTACTCTCAACCCTTGTCAAGTTAATCCTTAACTTTCCTTCAAGTCTTGTCTTAACTATTATTTTCCTAAGAAAGCATTACTTCATTCTTATATAAAAGTTACATATTTTACCTCTGTAGTACTGCATTCTGTGACAGATCTAAAGCCTAGTTCATTAAAATTATCACTCAAGTGAATGAAGTTTCCATGTTGGTTCAGTGGTAAAGAACTCTTTTGCCAACACAGGATATGTGGGTTTGATCCCTCAGTTTGGAAGATCTCCTGGAGAAGGAAATGGCAACCCACTCCAGTATTCTTGCCTGGAAAATCTTATGGACAGAGGAGCCTGGCAGGCTACAGTCCTTGGGGTCGCAAAGAGTCAGACATAGCTTAGCAACTAAACAACAACTGGAATGGGTAGCCCTTTCCTTCTCCAGGGGATCTTCCTGACCCAGGGGCTGAACCCTGGTCTCCTGCATTGCATGCAGGTTCTTTACTGTCTGATCTATCAGGGAAGCCCCAACAACAACAACTCAAATGAAAAGGCTGTTTACCATATTCACTCTTCTTGACATTGAACATTATTTAATTTTAATCTCAATTTTAATTAGATTTAATATTTTAAATTTGATTCAATTTTTAAATTTAATTTTACCTTATTTTTGATACTATATATGTTCTAATCTGAAATCCTACACCATCATTTGTGAACACCTGTATTATGTTGAACAGTTCCTGAGTATAACCTATTGCGCAACTTTTACTTATATAGATCTGTAATAATTAGTAATAAACATTATTGAAAAACAATGTACAAGAACACTCATATTCACTGTTCAAAACTCCTGATCTAATTATTAGCATTTAAAAATTGCTATGCAAGACAAATAAAAATTAACATATCATATAATCAATAACCCTGAAAAATACACTTTATATTATCAGTTGGTGACGGTGGTTTAGTCACTAAGTTGTGTCTGACTTGTGACTGTATGGAGTAGCTCACCAGGCTCCTCTGTCCATAGAATTTTCCAGGCAAGAAGCATTTCTACAAATGAGAAAGCAAAATATAATATAAACCCCTATGTTTAAAACTTCCTCTCTGCATATGTAGCAGTGGGGAAGATGTACCTACTCTTATTTCCTAGAATATAAATTAAAATATTTTATAATAAAAATATGGTGTATATTTTACCTAGTTAATCATTATAAATTTCATGAATATTTAGGATACTATATATAGGTACATTTCAATAGTTGGCTTGATAATGTTTTTAAAAATATTTTAACATGAAAAATGACAAATATAACTTCTGAAATGTATAATGTTCATGGTGCTATTTAGCTTAGAAATTAGATCCTGTTTATTAATATACCAATAATTTTGAGACATGGCCTCAAAATTATTCAAAATTGAGAGATGGTCTTAGCTAAACGTTTATCTGAAAGAAATTGAAATCAAACAAATCTCATATATTAAAAAACCTCACACACATACAAAGTTCCCAGTCTTTAAGATTTCACACTTACAGAGTGGTTTCTCAGGAATTGCTTTATAAAGTAATGCTTGTAGAGTTTACTAAAATATTTTTTTTTAAACAAATAGTCAGCAGACAACCACTGTGATATGAGTGGGCAGTATAGCAAGGAGAATCCCCAGGAGGTGGCTGGAGTATAACACGGGTGCAATGATGGCATAAGTCCAGTGGAAGTTTTTTCTCCGTGATAGATTGATGCTTTCTCTGACTGGCTTGTGGCCCATGGTGTGGACACCTGGGAGCCAATACAAGTTTCACCCGGGATCACTAAAAGTTACTTTACAGAAATGGGAGCTCAGCATGCTACACCAGTCATGTTCGACTTAATTCTGAAAAATCATTATTGTTGTCAACTGATAAGAGTTCAGAGTTGGAACCCTTGAAAAGACAGAAGCAAAAGAAAATGGGAAGAGTTGGGAGATAAAGTTATTATATCTAAAGGAAGATTGATGAGTTAGGTATTTATCTTGTGACTTAATAAAAATGTTAACTGTAGACTTGAATGTTGGGATCGAAACAGGCATACTAATAGGCTTAGTAAAGCCTGGTTGGCTGGTGCTCCTTAATTTCCAGATAAGATGGGTTTGATCTTGCTAGCAGTCCTCTTTGAAACTAAGTGCTTTCTCATTCTTTGCCAAGAGCTTTCTTTTGATTGCTATTTTCTATTTATAACTGGCTGTGATTTTCAGCTTTTGATGCATTCCCATATTCCTGCTATTTGCAGTGGTCTAATGCTGATCCAACTCAAGAGCATGAAATCTCTTCGTTTCCTCTCACCTATGCCACAAATAATACTAGAGAAAAATAATTATTGGCTGGATATTTAAGTATAACTAACTATATGAGATGCTAGATTATAGCATGTTATCGAAGATAGTTTTCAGATGGACCCCAAACTTCCAACTCTTAAGAAAGGTCTTCAGCCCCACCCATCAACCAAAGTGCCAGCCTCTGACCATATTGTTCTGCCTTCTCTCCTCTTCCCACATATCACTATCTTTTATTTTTTATCTATTACATTCCTAGATGCCTGTTCCTTTTTAGAAGAAACCTTAGCTAAACAATTTACAGTCTCCTTATATCTCATGTTCATGAACCCTCCTCTAGAATTGATAGACAAAAAATACTTCCCTAAACAAAAGGAGTTCAGTTCAGTTCAGTTCAGTCGCTCAGTC
Organism: Redunca redunca; assembly: GCA_006410935.1. Lineage (NCBI taxonomy): Eukaryota > Metazoa > Chordata > Mammalia > Artiodactyla > Bovidae > Redunca > Redunca redunca. The sequence goes on along the minus strand of SJYQ01000414.1, from coordinate 52,370 downwards.
ATGTCCGACTCTAATGAAATTAAACTTTGATGTGAGATTTTACTCCTGGTAAACTAACTCTTGATTGCCAGGAGAAATATCAACAACCTCAGATATGCAGATGATACCACTTCAAAGGCAGAAAGTGAAGGAAGGAAGGAAGGAAAGTCACTCAGTCGTGTCCAACTCTTTGCGACCCCATGGACTGTAGCCTACCAGGCTCCTCTGTCCATGGGATTTTCCAGGCAATAGTACTGGAGTGGATTGCCATTTCTTTCTCTAGCGGATCTCCCTGACCCAGGGATCGAACCCGGGTCTCCCACATTGTAGACAGACGCTTTACCGTCTGAGCCACCAGGGAAGAGGGACTAAAAGCCTCTTGATGAAAGTGAAAGAGGAGTGTGAAAAATCTGGCTTAAAACTCAACATTCCTAAAACAATGATCATGACATCCAGTCCCATCATTTCATGGCATACAAGTGGGCAAAATGTGGAAACACTGTCAGATTTCATTTACTTGGGCTCCAAAATCAATGTGGTGGTGACTGCAGCCACAAAATTAAAAGACACTTGCTTCTTGAAAGAATAGCTATGACAAACCTAGACGGCATATTTAAAAGCAGAGACATTAGTTTGCCAACAAAGATCTATAAAGTTAAAGCTATGATTTTTCCAGTAGTCATATATGGATGTGAGAAGGCTGAGCACCAGATAATTGATACTTTCTAACTGTGGTGCTAGAGAAAACTCTTGAGGGTCCCTTGGACAGCAAGGAGATCAAATCAGTCAATCCTAAAGGAAATCAACCCTTAATATTCATTGGAAGTACTGATATGGAAGTTGAAGCTCCAATACTTTGGCCACCTGATGCAAACAGCCAATTCTTTGGAAAAGACCCTGATGCTGGGAAAGATTGAGGGTAAGAGGAGAAGGGGATGACAGAGGATGAGATGTTTGGATAGCATCACTGACTTAACGGACATGATTTTAAGCAAACTCAAGGAAATACTGAAGGACAGGGAAGCCTGGCATGCTGCAGTTCATGGGATCTCAAAGAGTCAGATATGACTTAGCGGCTGACTGAAAACAATATCAGAACTATCTGTCTAGTAGACACCCTTCTTAACTCAGCTTTCCAACTGTAAGTAAATTAATTACAAGAGATTTTTCTCAACTCTGTTCTTTTCTGTTCCACCAGTATTTATCACAGTGCTTGGCACAAAGGTGATGCTTTAAAAGTGTTTGGAAAATGAATGATTAATTGGTTAATAAGAAAGGCATTAATGCATACCCTTTAGGATTTCACAGTAATTCATTTGCAGAAAGGATTACTGTTCACAAAAGTTACAGTCCTTCCAGGAATCAGAGAAAACAAGAATAGCTATTTTGCTAATAATGCTACATATTAACTGTGTATAAATTGTATCTTTGTAATGAAAACTTTTGTAATGGGAACAGAAATTTCACTGAGTACAGAAATCCAATTCAGTTTTGCGCTGATTATTTACTACTTCATGCCAACAATAATATACAAAAGACAGTAATACAAAAGAAATGTAGGACTTTATTTTCCAAGTTTACATAACCACAACTGGCTCAAGATAATACTACTTTAGGAGTGAAGTTGCTCAGTCATGTGTGACTCTCTGCAATTGCATGGACTGTAGCTTACCAGGCTCCTCCAGTCATGGAATTTTCCTGGTAAGAATACTGGAGTGGGTTGCCATTTCCTTCTCCAGGGGGATGTTCCCAACTGGTGGATCGAACCTGGGTCTCTCCCACACTGCAGGCAGGAGCTATATCCTCTGACTCATCAGGGAAGTCCAATAATGTTTCAGGAGAAACATTGAAGTAGATAAGGCTTCCTCAGTGGTGCAATGCAGGTGATGCAAAAGACATAGGTTCAAATCCTAGTTCAGGAAGATCCCCTGCAGGAGAAAATGGCAACCCACTCCAGTAGTCTTGCCTGGAAAATCCCATGGAGGGAGGAGCCTGGTGGGCTACAGTCCACAGGGTTGCAAAGAGTCAGACATGACTGAAGCATTCAGTTTAGCTCAGTTCAGTCGCTCAGTTGTGTCCGACTCTTTGTGACCCCATGAATCACAGTACGCCAGGTCTCCCTGTCCATCACTAACTCCTGGAGTCCACTCAAACCCATGTCCATCGAGTTGATGATGCCATCTAACCATCTCATCCTGTCATCCCCTTCCCCTCCCACCTTCAGTCTTTCCCAGCATCAGGGCCTTTTCAAATGAGTCAGCTCTTCACATCAGGTAGCCAAAGTATGGAGTTTCAGCTTCAACATTAGTCCTTCCAATGAACACCCAGGACTGATCTCCTTTAGGATGGACTGATTGGATCTCTTTGCAGTCCAGGGGACTCTCAAGAGTCTTCTCTAACACGATAGTTCAAAAGCATCAATTCTCTAGCACTCAGCTTTCTTTATAGTCCAACTCTCACATCCATACATTACCACTGGAAAAACCATAGCCTTGACTAGATGGACCTTTGTTGGCAAAGTAATGTCTCTGCTTTTTAATATGCTGTCTAGGTGGGTCATAACTTTCCTTCCAAGGAGTAAAGGCCTTTTAATTTCATGGCTGCAATCACCATCTGCAGTAATTTTGGAGCCCCCCAAAATAAAGTCAGCCACTGTTTCCAATGTTTCCCTATCTATTTGCCATGAGGTGATGGGACCAGATGCCATGATCTTAGTTTTCTGAATGCTGAACTTTAAGCCAACTTTTTCACTCTCTTCTTTCACTTTGATCAAGTGGATCTTTAGTTCTTCTTCACTTTCTGCCGTAAGGGTAGTGTCATTTGCATATCTGAGGTTATTGATATTTCTCCCGGCAATCTGGATTCCAGCTTGTGCTTCCTCCAGCCCAGTGTTTCTCATGATGTGCTCTACATAGAATTTAAATAAGCAGGGTGACAATATACAACCTTGATGTACTCCTTTTCCTATTTGGAACCAGTCTGTTGTTCTATGTCCAGTTCTAACTGTTGCTTCCTGACCTGCATACAGGTTTCTCAAGAGGCAGTCAGATGGACTGGTATTCCCATCTTTTTCAGAATTTTCCACAGTTTATTGTGATCCACACAGTTAAAGGCTTTGGCATAGTCAATAAAGCAGAAATAGATATTTTTCTGGAACTGTCTTCCTTTTTCCATGATCCAATGGATGTTGGCATTTTGATCTCTGGTTCCTCTGTCTTTTCTAAAACCAGCTTGAACATCTGGAAGTTCCCAGTTCACGTATTGCTGAAACCTGGCTTGGAGAATTTTAAGTATCACTTTACTAGCGTGTGAGATGAGTGCAATTGTG
>SJYQ01000414.1:12763-40645 GCA_006410935.1 Redunca redunca | reverse complement strand
GCGTGTCCCCTGAGATTCGACCTCCATCCCTCTGAACTACCCCCTCTCCACCAAGTGCAGAGTCACCTAGATCCTTAAAATCAGGAAACAAGTCCTAAACAGTGCTTGGCATATAGTGAAGTGTTAGTCTCTCAGTCGTGTCCCACTCTTTGCAACCCCATGGACAGTAGCCCACCAGGCTCCTCCGCCCATGGGATTCTCCAGGCAAGAATACTGGAGTGGGTTGCCATTCCCTTCTCCAGGGGATCTTCGAGAGCCAGGAACAGAACCCAGGTTTCCTGCACTGTAGGCAGATTCTCCGAGCTACCAGGGAAGTATTTTGGCATACAGTCGATTTTTAATGTGAATCCTGAAATGTGAGGACACACCAGAGATACAGTGCAGCTAAAAACATCAGGTTGGTTGTGAACACACGAGGCGGGTAGCGAGGCACATGTCCCCACTGTACTCATTTTCCCCTTTGGCACATCTTGCCTGTGACCCTGCCTCCCAGACCCAATGTCTCTGCAGACCCACAGTGTATGGACCGAAACTCTGTCCCCTGGGACTCTGTAGTCCATGGGTAGCGAGTACAGTACTGCTGCTGTTTGCAGAGCAGGTAGAGCTGTGTGCCATAGGTCATGGAACGAGGCCAACAAGTAAAATAATACATAGTTGAGGCTTGTCCAGAGCTGTGTGCGTGAGACCAGCACTGGGGTCATGGGGGATAGTGAATTTGACTTGGAAGAGATGATGGTGGTGCTAAAAGTATCTTCTGGAACAGACTGGCCCAGCTGATGGGTGGATGGTCTGGGAGAGGGAAACTAGCAGTGCATGCTGGTAGTTGTGGTCCAGACACTGAAGGTTGCTGCCACAACTTAAGGATCAAGTGTGTTTAGGCAATGAATGTACACCCTGAGACTTGTGGTCCGCACTGATTGAGGGGGTCTGACCTGGTAGTCCGAGTGTCCCGCAGGGCTGTGGTGATGTATTCCGACATGCGTTTCTCCATCAGTGCCACCCGGATCCATGCCCGGCCCTGGAAATCACGTTCACTTTTACTGGCTGCCCCAAAGGGACCCATGTGTGTGCCCCTGGGTCTGGACCTTCTGTGGCCCTTCTCCCCAGTGCCTGTGGGCTGAGGCGAGGACCAAGAGGCAAGCAGCCCCTCTGTATCCAGAGGAGGGAGCAGCTGCCCTGGCCCTGCCCGCTGCAGGCCCCTCACCTTGGCCCGGGCAGTACTGATGTTTTCCATGTTCTCGATGCTGCTCACACAGTTGTTGGGCACTTTGCTGCAGGCCAGGCGAATGTAGTCCCAAAAGCCTCGCTGCCCATCTGAGCTGAACCAGCTCACCGGACCTGCTGGGGCACAGGCTGAGCCAGGGCAGGGAGCGGGCTCAGCAAGACCAGGGAGTTTGGAGAGGGTCCATGTAATGGGGCATCCACATGCATAAATAAAACAGCCATGCTTGTTCATTGCGCCTACCCCAAACAGACATACCCACACATGCATGTACACACAAGGCTCACTGCTGGGGCTTGTGGGTACCCCTTGTATTGTGCCCCACCCCATTCCCAGCTCTGTGCTTGAGCTTCTGTGCATAATCTAGAATTGGGACCAGGAATGAGGTTCAGACAGCCACAGAGTAGCTCAGAAGGGGGTAGCTGGGAGCAACAGGGGACAGGAACCTGGACCCACCTTTGAAACGGTGGCTGAGGATCTGCTCTAAGATGGCTGCGAAATTCACAAACTCCTCGGATGAGTCATCGATGGGCTCCGTTGTGTACTTCTCCAGCAGGGTTTTCACGGAGAACCTGGGTGAGAGGGAGGGAGAAGGGGCAGTGAGGTGTCAGGTGAGAAGACAGGGTAATGGGGGTAAAAGGCAGGATAAGAAGAGATCACCAGGAGCATGGATGTGGTAGGGAGGCAGAGGGAAAGAGGGTGGGGGACAAGTGAGGCTGTAGTGACCAAGAGGGGCTGTGATGTGAGTGAGTAGGGTGGCAGATGGGAGACTGATTGACAGAGTGGGTGACAGAGGTGACAGGCAGAGAAGGGAAGCTTCAGGAACAAGGTATGAGAGGGGATGAAACAACAGGTAGAAGGATGAGGCGCCTAGAGCCAGGGGGCCAGCCCAGAGCCTCTTCCTGATCACCCACCCTTTGGAGTTGCATTCTCTCTGTCAGAGAAGGGTGGGGGTTGGCTCGGAGGTGGGAGCTGCTTTGTGCCCCTGTCCTGAGCTACCTTCTGCTATTGCTAGAACATTCTCCAGTCCCTTCTGGGGTGGGGCTGGGGTCACCTGTGCCAGAGCATGTGAGTTGCACCAAGCACATGGAGCGTGGGCATGCATGGGTGGCCAGGTGGACCCCCAGCACACAGATGCCCCCTTCCCCCTTTTCCTTCCTAGCTTGGCCACCCACACACCAGCTGCCCAGAACCAGGCAGTGCAGAGCTGGGCCGGGGGAGGCGCAGGGTGCGGGTCTGACACACACATGGGTGGGAGGGGGCACTGGCAGCAGATCTCTGGAAGGGGGCTTGAAGGCCCAGACACCTGGCCTCTCAGAGAGGAAAGAAGCCAAGGGAAGCCAATGGGGCTGAGAGACTGGAGCCCAGCAGCTCCCACCCTCCCTCCAATCCACCCAGAGCCTGGGCTCCCTCTGCAGTCCCTACGCCTGCAGTCTCCACCTGCCATTGCTGCAGCGGGGTGGGGCAGGGATGAGGACCTGGTTCCCAGCATCCCATCATGGCCCCTCTGTGGGTGGTACAGCAGAGGGGATGTATTCAGGGACATGGGGGCTGCTTGGAACCATCCATCTTTCTCTAAGCTCATCCAGTCCTGTAATGTGCCCAGCGCTATACTCTGTATGTGTCATCTCATCCATCCTGACAGCCTTGGGGGGAAGATCCTCTTAGTATCACCATCACCCCGATTTTACAGATAAGATAACAGAAGGGTCTAAGAGATTGACTGATTTGTTCAAAGTCACACCGCTTGTGAGGCGTCAACAGGTATGTCTGATCCCAGCGCCCTTGCTCTTTCTGGGGCCTCCTGGTGGATGTCAGGATCAGTGAGGCCCCAAGGAGCCCCTGCCTCCTCCACACTCTGTCCTCCGCTCTGTGCTCCAGCCCTCAAACCTTGGCCTCCAAGGCTCTAGGCCAGTGACACAACTAAGCCCACAGACCTCACTCCCTTCCTTTGAGTTGGTCTGGACTGAGATAAGAGTCAGGTCAGTGCTGGGGTTGTACCAAGGGAGGCAGCCTGGATGGACTCAAATCCTGTGTCCTGGTGGTATCTTTGTGGCCTTGGACAAGTCACTTAATCTCTCCAAGGCCCATATTCCCCAGGTGTAAACAAGAATAATAGTACTTGTCTCATCAAATTTTGGTTCACATTCCGGGAAAAGTCTGAGAGAAGGTGAGTGAGCAAGCCATGGGGCAGGGGTGGTAAGGAACTGGGCCATTAATGGCATGGCCGGAAGGAGTCTGTGCTTAGGGCATTATCTGGACTTTATTATATAGCCCTGCTCCTGTGATGTCTTCTGGTCATTTGGGTCAGACCTCAGTGGGGGCCTGTGGCTGGTTTCAGCATGGCAGCCATCTGCCATCTGTCCTCAGGGGTGCTGTGGTGCTGGTCATAGCCCCCGGGAGCCTGATGGTGTGTTCCCTGCTCAGAGGTACAGTGGCTGCTGCAGGTTACCATGGAGACAGGGCAACCAGGGCCCAGGGGAGCCCTCGGCCTGCTAAAGGGAACTGTTCCCGGAGCTGGAGGCAAACCACGTGACTGTGATGAGGCAGCAGGGGCCAGAGGGGTTTCTGAGCCTCTGTCATGCTCGAAATCCGCCCCCCCCACCCCCCGCCTCCCGCCAACTCTATCCCTCACATTCCAGCTCTAACCCCACTTCCAGTCCCCCAGAACGTCTGCTTCTGCAGCTGAGGCCCAGAGGCATTTGTCCCTTCCCTACACTTTCAACAGTCCCAGCTGTCCTGGCAGGCAAGAGAAGGAAGAAGAACCTAGGAGGTCAAGAGAGATGAGAGGGACAGGGACGATGGCATAGGGACGGGCTGTTTTCATGTGCCAGGTGCTGTACTAGGCTCCAACAGGCATCATGTCATTACCATTCCTTGGTGTGGCTGTTACATCTACGATGGAGATGGTGAGACACCCAAGGCTCAGAGTGGTTAGGAGACTTCCGCAAGGTGGTACAGCTAATAACTGATGAAAAGCCTGAACCTAGGACCGTCTGTGTTTTACACCACACTGGCAGGGCCTGGGAGGTGAGCATGGAGGCAGAGGCCTGCATTTGGGCTGGGCCACTGCCACACTCATTCCTTCTCTAATGTTCCAGGCATTTTTACAGAGGTCATGTGTGCACAGCACCATGCTAGGCACTGGGGATATAATGGTATGAGACAGACGTAGTAGAGCTGAGTGTGCACCCAGGAACCTGGAAGAGTTGTAGGAGACAGACCCAGGGCATCAGGTGGGCACTGATCCCCGGGGGAAGGAGCAGGACCAAGGCTGGTATGCAGGCAGGTGGGTCTGGCAAGGGAAGACAGCTGAGCCCTCAGAGGTGGCGTGGGGCAGAGGGGAGACTGCAGGTGGAGAAGGCAGCTGGCAGGGGGCTCCAAGGGGGAGAGATGAGTACAGGTAGGGGCTGAGGACTGGCCATTCCTGGCTTCAGGGAGGGGGAGTGAGCCACTGCAGGGCTGGGGAGTGGGAAGGTTCACTTTATGGGCCCCAAGAAAGCGGGCAAGTCTTCCCAACACTGCGACAACCCCACCCTTGGGAACCAAGGGCTCGGCCCTCCCGATCTCCTCGCCTGGACCAGGGAGAACGCAGCTTCTGCGGTCAGGCCCTCACTCCTTCCCACCACAGGGGCAGTGCTGTGCCTTCACTGGATGGATTCCAGGACTTCACCTACATGCCCGGTTGACCCTGCCACAGGCTGCAACTGCCTAGATATGGAGGAGGGCACCACCCCTGCTCCAGGACTTGAGCACTGGGAAATCTCCCAGAAAAGCCCTACCCCAGAGAGGCCAGGTTGGCAGGGGTGGGAGTGAGGACACGCTTGGAGGGCGTTCATTCCCCTCTCCCATCAGTTCTTCTCTGCCCACCCAGCTCCCGCCCCCAGCAAGGGAGCCAGCCCTCCCCACCCCTCCCCCTCACAGACAATGTCACTTCCTGGTTCTCACAGGAAGCTGCAGTGCCAGTTAAACACCCCTCACCCTCCAGGCCCCAGGCTGGGCACAGGCCTGGCCTGGCCTGGCCTAGAAGGGTAAGGACCAGACCTCCAGACCCTCTCCAAGCCTGGGTCTGAGGATAGCGGACGCGCGCCCCTCTTAACCCTGTGCTGCCTCCCTTTTCTTCGCGTCTGCTGTGCATCCTCGCATCCAGCCGGCCCGTCGCCTCTCCTTGACCACCCACCCCCGCCCGCCGGCAGTGCTCACCTGCACACGGTGATCAGGTTCCTGCGCTCCACGGCCACATTGCGGGAAGACGCTTTCTTGGAGGACAACCCCAGAGCCATGGTGGTCTGGACAAAGCTCGCTTCCATCCAGATGTGTGGCCACTACTGCCGCCGCCAGCTGCCCCTCACCCTGCCCGGCGCCCCGGCCCCCCCACCGCCGGATCACCGCTGGGCCCTCTGCCCTCCGGGGCACATCGACCCCTCCACGGCCATCCTCCAGCCGCTGCGCGTGTTGCCCGGCCCCCTGGCTCCCTCCCCCGGCGGCGATTCCGAAGCAAAACAAGGCCGGGGAGGGAACTCTCCGAGGTGCTGAGCCGGGGCCCGTCACCCCCTCCCCTAGCTACCCGCCTCCCTCGGCCGGTGACGTCAAAGCCCTCGAGCCCCGCCCCCTGGCAGGCCGGGGACCAATCCGCAGAGGGTGCAGGATTTGGGGGGGGCGAGGAGGGGGCAGGGGCCTCAGGGAGCGCCGAGAGGGTCCCAGGGAGAGGCAGCGATTGGAAGGAAGAAAGGGGGCTTCTGGCTTGCCCTCCACCCCCAGGCTCAGAGCCCAGGACCCCACGTCTCGCGTCTCTGGGTCCCGACGCCTCTACTCCCCTGTTTCTGACCTCTGATCAGTGGTGTCTATCTCAGATGTCTTCTCATTTCTCCTCACCTTTATCCCGGCCCCCTCAGCCCACCCGTTGTCTATCGGCATTCCCAGCGAGGCCAGGCCAGGTCTGCGTCCAGAGACCCTGGAGACCAAGGAGCAGTCAGAAACTGCATATGTGTCTGCCCCCGGGCTTGGTTCGTCTGCGCCAGCCGGCGGAGTCCAACGCTGTAGGGTGGGGGATGGGAATCCAGAATAAGCCGAAGGAGCCCTGCGCCTGGAAACCCTCGGGACAAACAGTGGAGAGTAGACTGGCAGCTAAGGGCCTGGGCTCTGTGGAGGTTCCCAGCAGTAGAGCTGATGCCCATAGTGGTGCCAAGTAACTGCTTCTGAGTCCTACCTCCTCACACCACCCCAGAGGCAGCTGGTTTGAGGATTAACCCCTTGGCTGCTAGAACTGCTGCAGGGTGCCATCAACCCTCTCTTCAAGGCCAGAAAAGCTGGTTGCATCCATTTTCCGTGTTTATTTTTTTTTAATTAAAGTATAGTTGATTTACAGTGCTGGTTGCATCTTTTAGGTGGTTGCATCCTTTAGGGAAGGGGGGGAAACAGAGGGACAGTCTGGCTTCCATACTACCCCTTGCTCTCTCACATCACTGCTCCCACATGCTCCATCCCTCTGTTCCTCTATTTAGCCTGTTCTCTTTCAACCACTGAAATCCCCAGCTCCCACAGAAAGGCTTTCTGTGTTGATCACAAGGGCTTCACCCAGTTTCTCCATCTGGCCTCAGAAATGTCCATTGTCCAACTCTGCCCACTCTCTGGGTTGACACTGCTCAATAGTGGCTGGTCAGTGTCTCCACATTGATCCAGATGGGCACTCACATCTGAAAATGACCAGCAGGACCCTCCGTTAGCACAAACAGAGGAGGGAGAGATGAAAGACCTGTAGAAATTCCCAATCTTGGTCTGACTTCCTGGGGACTGGGGAGAAGGTCCTGACTCCAGCACAGATCTCCTGCTCACTCAACCTCAGCCTCAATTCTTGGCTTCTGGGGCCTCAGACTTAGTCTTTTCAGCCCCTCCGCTCTGCTTTTTCCCTCTCACCTCACCTTCATCTTCCTTCCTCCAGATTCATTGCCAGGGGCAATCATGATGTTTGTTGTTCTGCTTTTCAATTGCAAGATATATTAGATGCGTGAAAGAGCCCCTAAATCACACATGTGCAGCTTAAAGAATATTTACAAAGCACACAGCTATGTCATAGCCTCAATGATCAAGAAATAGGACATCACCAGCCCCACAGGACCTCTCACAATGCTTTTGCTAGATCTCATCTTCATCCATCCCTGTGAGAGATAACCACTATCCAGACTTTTGCAATGAGCATTTTCTTGCTTTTCTTTATAGTTTTACCACCTACACATCCATCAGTAAAAAAAAAAAAATACAGCGTTGCCAGTGTTTAGGCTTTGAAGAAATGGAGTCATACTGTATGAATTCAGTTGTAATTTGCTTCTTTCAGTATCATATTAGCGAGATTCATTTCCACTATATACTATTCCAGTGTATATCTCTACCACAATTTATCTGTTTTACCATTGAGGGCCACTTTGTGCACCAGACAGAGCCAGGTCAGAAAAACAGAAACCACATGATTTGAAATAGACGAGATTTGGTCACACTGGAAGACTAAAAAGGTGAAAAGAGAAAGCACAAACGCCATGGAAGTAGTGGAACTCGTAACTAGGAAAGCAGCAGGATTGAGAGAACACAAGGGAAGAGGTCGGAGCCCACAGGTAGGGCTCAGACTCAGCCAGAGTCACCAGTTTGCTGCCGCTGGTGCCATCTACAAAAAAAGAGCCATCTAGAAAGCTGGTTCTCAAAATACAGAAAAAAGCTGAAGGCTGGAGCCAACTTCCAATGACAGAGTGACCCCGAACAAAACCCCTCAAACAGGAAGGTGTCCCTTCTCTTCTCCTGCCTTCCGTCTCCCTCTAGTGCCTCCTATTAGAACCTAACGGGAAGTCAGTTAGTACTGAAGTCTGGGAAACAAATTTGCAGATTTTTGCTCTCCCTTACCAGCATCAGTGAAAAGAGAGTCATGAAGAATGAACTTGGAGCAGAAAAGTGTTAGTGTTAGTCATTCAGTTGTGTCTGACTCTTTGGAACCCCTGCCAGGCTCCTCTGTCCATGGAATTCTCTAGGCAAGAATACTGGAATTGCCATTCCCTTCTCCAGGGGATCTTCCCAACCCAGGGATGCAACCCTGGTCTCCCACACTGCAGGCAGATTCTTTACTGTCTGAGCCACCAGGGAAAGCAAGAAATAAATAACCTGCACAGAAAAAGCAGGGACCTTCTGCTTAGCATGTGCACACATCTTTTCTATACATGTTTGAACAATAACAACTTCATGCCTTTGCCCATTAAGATGCAATTGTCCCCCCCCCCAAAAAAAAAACCCAAACAGATGTAACTGTCATTGGTACAAAGGTCTGTGCTCTAGCACTCCCCACAAAGCAGAGTTGCAAAATCTCTGCAGTAACAATATCCGTCTCTGGGTGATGGTAACACCTTTCTGAGTTCAGCCACATTTTCTCTTTTGTTGTTGTTTAGTCGCTGTTACATCTGACCCCTTTGAGACCCCATGGACTATAGCCCACCAGGCTTCAATGTCCATGGGCTTTCCCAGGCAAGAATACTGGAGTGGGTTGCCAATTCCTTCTCCAGGGGACTCTTCCTGGCCAGGGATCAAACCCACGTCTCCTGCATTGGCAGGTGGATTCTTTACCACTGAGCCACCAGGGAAACTTACATTTTTCTCTAAAGGAACCTAAAGACTAAATAATAAAGCTCACTACCAACAACAATCCTTTTATAAGATGATAAAGCAAAGGAAGGAAGGAAAAAATTATATACATACATATATACATACACACACAGAGCATATAATATAAAACAAGCAAGCAAGAAAATACCCATAGCTTCTACAGTCCTTATTTCTGTAACTGGTTAGAAGTTGATGTTTTTAATTTCCTGTTTCATTACTCATTTAATTTTCACTTTGCCCTCAGCCAGCACTTCAGTTGGCTATTGGTTTTTAAATCATGTCAGGTGACCACTTCTTTCATAAAGAATCGAGAGTCTCAGAATTGGATTGCTGTCAGCTGAGTGAACCATTGTTGTATCTAGTGAAAGGATTCCTCCCCTTGGTATAGCAGACGTTATCAGCATCCCTCCCACACTCCCTAAGCACTGGGGGCAAACTTCCAGCTGCCAGAAAACTGAAATGCTACCCGAGGGCTCTTCTCTCTGGCCACTGAAGCTGCACTACTCAGATGCTAGGCAGGCAGAACATTCCAAGGAATTCTACTCCAATCTTCAACAACCCTCAGGCAATAACTGATGGTGACTGGTGGATAAATACCCCAGTTCTCTCAGCCATCTGGTGGGATAGTCCTGAAGCTCCATCATTACTGGTTTCCTGAGTCCCCAGCAGGACTCACTTCCAGCCCACAAGCTTAATTTCCTTGTGCAGCCTTTATCAGCCTTCTCCTCTTTTCTGTGTCACTTTCTCACTTGGAGTTAGTTCCTCACGTGTGTGCATGCTAAGTCACTTCAGTCATGTCTGACTCTTTGTGACCCTCTGGACCATAGCCCACCAGGCTCCTCTGTCCATGGGATTCTCCAGGCAAGAATACTGGAGTGGATTACCATGCCCTCCTCCAGGGGATCTTCCCAACCCAGGGATATTACCTCTCCTGCATTGGCAGGTGGGTTCTTTACCACTAGCATCAGTTCTCAAATATGGGAATTCCCTGGTAGTCTGGTGGTTAGGACTCTGAACTTCCACTGCAGGGAGCTTGGGTTCTGTCCCTCATCGGGGAACTAAAATTTTTACATGCCTCATGGCGTGGCCAAAACAAAACCAAAAAACCTCAAAAAATGTACATGCCTTCAAATCTTCAACTGAGGTTTTATTCCTAGGGGGACCTCCCGCCCCTGCCAAACCCAGTTGGTATCTAAAGTGATCCTAGAAAGCAGATCTCCTGCATGGGATTCTGGAATTGGATCACTCACCATCCAAACGACAATAAGAATTCAGTGGCTTGGGTAAGTAGGGTGCTGATACCCAGAGCACCAGCACAATTACTAACACTCTCACCCTGGTGAATATAGGGACACACCACCTGTGCACATCTCTAGTAACTGTGATATGGGAAGGAGATGGGAATTAGAAGGATTGTGGAGTCAGTCAGTCATTGATAAATGCCATCGAATTGCTAAAAGGAAAAAACACAACAAACTCACAATGGCTATTAACTCAGGATGCAGTGTAAAACCCAGGAGTCTTCTAGGGCAGCACTCAAGGAAGTTCTCATCTGTAGCCAGTGTGGCTACACTGTGCTGAAAATCAATCCCATAATGCTATGGAAGTAGCAGGATGGAGGGAAGGAGTGGGACGCTGAGGCCTGGTATGGAAACATCTGCTCTAGAATCCCCATGTTATCCTGAACCAGATGGGCCAGTAGACATGGCCTCTCTCCCTTGATGGAAGACACCAGTGTCTCCTTCCAGATAAGATGCAAGGTCCTCACCTGAGGCAGAGGCCTCACAAGACGATACTTGTTCTTTTCCAGATCTGGCCCTGATCCCACTCCAGGATTCTAGAGACATGACCATGGGCAAGTCTCAACCTGGAACAAGTGGGGAAGTACTATCCTAGCTAAGGGGAGAAAAGGATTATTCACCAAAAAGTGCCGCAGGATCTGGCTAAAGTAGCAGCAGAAATTGGGAGAACATGCTTGAGAACTGTTCTTGAGGGTGTTGGCCTAGAGTCAGGGAGTGGAATAAAAGGCTGGAGAGTGGAGAGTTTATATTGATCTGGGATACTCTGCCATGACTAGGCATTTAATATTTTAAAGCCCTAGAAAGGACATCTGAAGCCAGTTGCAATATGCTACTGGGATAGAGTGGCAAAGTTTGGAGGAAATCACGTGTTACAGCAAATGAGGTGGAGGTGCTAGCGTTTCCTTGACAGAGTAGTGGGGAAAGGCCAAAAGGTTCAGAAAGATGAGCTCACCAGAATGCAATCATTATATAAGACCAGAGAACCCTCAGCTTCCTGTGTTCCTCAGGAGGACCAAAGACACTCCCTTAAATAAAGTGAGAAGACACGTGCTTTATTGGGACTTTCCTAGTGGTCCAGTGGTTAAGAATCTGCCTGTCAGTGCAGGGTACACTGGTTCAATCCCTGGGCCAGGAAGATTCTGCATGCAGTGGGGCAATTAAGCCCATGCGCCACAACAACTGAGTCTTGTGCTGCAACTACTGAAGCCCAAGAGCCTGTGCTCCGAAACAAGGAAAGCCACTACAAGGAGAAGTCCACGGCCCACAGCTAGACAACAGCCCCTACTCACTGCAACCAGAGAAAGCCCACACACAGTAATGAAGGGCCTGTGTGCCACATCAAAGACCCAGTGCAGTCAATAATCAAATTTAACCAAAAAAACAAAAGAAACGTGCCAGTTGTTGGAAAGACACCGGCATCATTTGCCACTCAGTAGGGGCTATTCTCTGCAGGCCAAAGTTGATAGTAGTGGACATGGCTATGGAACAGGGCTTCATAAAGTCAATGGGTATGACTGGAACCCAGAACAGAGGCCAGGTGATGGCACTTAGTCATCAGAGTCAAGGTGGATGTAATTATATGTGCAAAAAGACCAAAATGGAAAATGGCAATCTACCGTGATCGCTAATGGTCTTCACATGGAAGACTATGGTCTTCCTAGGTAGGTGGACAGCCAATGAAGGTATTTATGGATTTATATAACCAAAAACAAGTTGAGATTTCTGTGGTGGTCCAGTGGGTAAGACTCCTTGCTCCCAATGCAGGGGCCCTGGGTTCAGTCCCTGGTCAGGGAACTAAATTCCACATGCTGTAATTTAGAGTTTGCATGCATTAACTAAAGATTCTACATGCCTCAATGTAGATTGCAGATCCTGTGTGCCTCAACTGAGACCTGGCGCAGCCAAATAAATTTTTTTTTTATATAAAAAGCAAGAATGGGTAAACAGGAGGCTGATGTCAGCCACTGTGAAGGAAAAAATCACAATCCATCACCCAGTTTCCAGACCCTAGCCATTTTTTCAGCTACAGAATCCATTAATCAAAGGGGAGGACAGTGCCCCTCAGGAAGAATCTTGGAATTCCACAACAAGCTTATCTCATTGTAATGATCTCACTCTTCCTCCAAAGCCATTTCTCAGAGCAATTGTACACTAGCAAAAGATTCAGCTCTTTCAAGGCTTTTGGGTACAGGATCTGAGCTGACAGATGTAAGGGGGATCAAAATGGCATCATGAACATGTATTAGAGCCAGGGCATCCAGAGGCCAAGCGATGAAAGAAGACCTGGCAAAGTCATTCCCACAGTGAGTCCAATAGGCCCACAGACTTACCTGGTGGTTAGTTTCTTGGTCCCTGAATACATAATTGAAATAGATGTTCTTGGCAGAAAGCAGAACCCCCATATTGGTTTCCTGAAACAAGAACCATCAAAGTAGAAAAGACCAAGTAGAAAGTACCCCCTGCCAAGATATTAAATCAGAAGCACTATCACATCCCAGGTGGAATGACAGTGATTATAGTCAGCTCACAAAGGATGCAGTCAGGCTGGGGCACCAGCCACAGTGAAAGATCCTGCATGATGCAATAAAATCTTGCTTGCAGCAACCCAATGCAACCAACTAAATAAATTTTTTTAAAGAAGTCTTTCTTATTTTGAGGTTATGATATTTTTTTCCTTAAATTATCTTACAAGAGTTTTGTAGTGTTGTTTTACTTCAAAGTCTGTAATTTACCTGGAGTACATTTTATGTATGGTGTGAGGTGGGGATCCAATTTCAGTTTGATCCAGCTCCATTCATGATTTTTTTTAAAGTGCTTCTCCCACTGCTTTTCTGTCTCTAATCAAATATCTGTGCATGCGTGGGTCTGTTTCTCAGCTCTGTGTTCTGCTTTAGTGGTCTCTTTGTCTATCCTTGCACCAAATTATAATGTCTTACTTAGTAAAACTTTATAATAAGTCTTGAGAAATGGTAGGACAAGTCCTGCCATCTTATTTATTCTTAAGTGTGTCTTGTTTTTTCTTGGCCACTTGTGTTTCCCTTGTGTTTTGGTGCAACAAAAACAAGCCTTATTGAGGTATGACTGATAAAATTATGGATTAAAAACTAAACTTAATAGGATACATATTGGAATTGTGATTATATTGAATCTGTAGCTTAATTTGTATAAAACTGACATCTGTATAATTCTGAGTCTTCCAATCATTGGATATAGTATATTTCTCTTTTTACTTAGTTCACCTTAAAAATTTATCAATACAATTTTCTCATTTTATTCAAAGAAGCCTTCTACATATTTTGTTAGGTTTATTTTAGATTATTCATAAGTTTTATGCTATTTTGAAAGGTACTTTGTTAAAATTCCATTTTTGAATTCTTGCTGGTGGAGATGAGCAGTTGATGGCTTTTTTATTGTGCTAAAATATATATATAACATAATAGTTGCCATTTTAACTATTTTTCAGTGTACAATTCAGTGGCATTAATTACACTCACAATGTTATGCAAACCATCACCACTATCTATTTCCAAAATATTTCCATCACCCTTCATCAGGCTGCTATGAACATTTGGGTACAAGTATCTGTTTGAGTCCCTGTTTTCAATTCTTTCGAATTGCTGTGTCATATGGTAACTCTATGTTTAACTTTTTGAGGAGCAGCCAAACTGTTTCCACGGTGGCTGAACCATTTTGCATTCCCAGTAACATAGAAGGGTTCCAATTTCTCTACAGCCTCACCAATACTTACTATCTTTCAATTTTCGTAATAGGCCTCCTAGAAGTTGTGAAGTGGTATCAGATTTCTGTTTTCTTAATACCTAATGATGTTGAGGATCTTTTCATATTTATTGGCTACTTGTATATCTTCTTTGGAGAAATATCTATTCATGTACCTTAACCATTTTTAAATTGGGTTGTTTGTGAATTTAATTTTTAAGTTGATTCTTTTATTGAGCATTTTTATAAATTGAAATAATTTATCTGTGACAATTTTTCTTGCTACATGATCAGACTTTTTGCAAATAATAGGTATTTTCTTTCTCACCAAATAACAAGCATCCTTGTCCAGTTTCTGACCTCAGAGGGAAAGATTTCAATCTTGGATATGATGTTTGCTATAGGCTTTTTATAAATATCTCTAATCAAGTTATAGAAGTTCCCTTCTATTCTTAATCTGCTCAAAATGTTAATCATTAATGGGTGGCAATATTATCAAATACTTTCTTTGTTTCTGAGATGAATATATGGTTTTAATTCTTCATTCCTGTTCATGTGAAGGATTAGATTAATATTTTTCTAATGTTACTAAACTCTATATCTGGGATAACCCATTTGGTCATGGGTTTTTATTACTGGTTTGTTAATGTTTTATTCATTTAGGACTTTTGAATTTACGTTCATGAGTAAGACTGACCTGTTATTTTTCTTCCTTGTACCTTCTATGCCAGGCTTTGGTACTAAGAATATGTTAAATGATATGTTTTCTATAATCTGGAGTCATTTGTGACTGTTTGGAAGTATTTCCTTCTTGATTATATGATTAAATTTAGTGATGAAGTTCTCTGATCATGGAATTTGCTTTGTGGGAATATTTTTGAGTGCTTATTCAATTTATTTTATGATTGCAGACTATGTAGGTATTCTATTCTTTTTCAGTCCTAGAAGGTTTTTGTCAATTAATTTCTCCATTATAAAATCAGCATTACTGAAGTATAATTTACACACAATAAATGCACCTAGGTTAACTGGACCAGTCAATGAGTTCTGACCAACACATATACCCACCATTAAGACAGGGAATATTTCCATCACTGGGAAAGTCTCTTTAGTGCTTCTTCCTAGTCAACCCTCTGCCCAACCCCGACCCCAGGCAACTATTTATCTACTTCCTGTTGCTGCAGACTAGGCTTTTTTAGAATTTCATGTAAAAGGAATCATGGATTTGCTATGTTGTGTGTGGCTTCTCATACTCAGCACATTTTGGAAATTCATTTATGTTGTTAATTCATTACTTGTGTGCTAAGTTGCTTCAGTCTTGTCTGACTCTTTGCGACTCTATGGACATTAGCCCATGAGGCTCCTCTGTCCATGGGATTCTCCAGGCAAGAAAACTGGAGTGGGATGCCATGCTCTCTTCCAGGGGATCTTCCCCACCCAGGGATTGAACCTGGGTCTCTTACATCTCCTGTATTGGTGGGTTCTTTTTCACTAGCACCTAGTGCTATGTAATATTCTATTATATAAATGTACTGCAATTTAGTTGTCTATTGTTGTTGCTGGACTTTAGGATTTTTTCAGTTCTTCTTACTAGTATAAGTTGCTAAAAATGGCATTGTATAAAGTATTGTGTAATGAGGTGTTTTTATTCCAGTTGGGTAAATACCTAGAAGTGGAAACACCGGGTCACGTGAGAAGTACATATTTACATTTGTAAGAAACTCCCAGACTTGCAAAGTAGTTGTACCATTTTACATACTCATCATCAATGTAAGGGAGGTCTAGTTATTTCACATACTCCCCAATATCCAGTATTTTTACTCTTTTTAAAATGTATTTTATTGAAGTCTAGTTGATTTATAATGTTGTATTAATCTCTGCTGTACAGCCAAGTGATTCAGTTATACATATATATACATTTTCCCATTATGGTTTATCATAGGCAATTGAATACAGCTCCCTGTGCTATACAGTAGGACTTTGTTGTTTATCCATTCTATTTATTATCCTGTTTAATTTTAGTCATTTCAGTATGTCAGTGTGGTTCTTCTTTATTGAAGTGCAATTTACATACAGCAAAATGTTTCGATTTTAATCACTATCATTTAATGATTTAATAAATACATGAGCTCATGTATCCCACAAACCAATTAGGACACAAAACATTTCCATCACTCCCAGGAAGTTCTCCTCTGCCTCTTCCCAGTCAATCCCTACCATCACCAGAAGCAACCACTGCTTTGATTTCTAGGACCACAGACTTGTTTTCCTTATTCTAGAACTTTCTACAAATGGAATCATATAATAAATACTCTTTGGCACTGGCTTTTTTCCTTCAATATAAACTCTTTGAGATTCATTAATCCTGTAGTATATATAAGTAATTTGTTTATTTTTATTGATGAGAAATGTACCACAGTTTGTCCACTCAGTCCTTTATTGATAGACATTTGAGCTGTTTCTAGCTTTTTGGCTACTATGAAAAAAAACTTCCATGAACATTCTCATTAAAGATTTTTGTAGACATATATTTTATTTCTCTTAGATAAGTACCACGAGCGTGTGAATGAATCACAGGATATGTATATGATTGACGTGATTAACTTTTAAGAAACTGCCAAACTATTTTTCAAAGTGATTTTTCCATTTGTACAATGTACACATGTGTAAGATTGTTCCATCTCCTTTCTGACACTTGGTGTTCTCTTTCTTTTTTTTGGCCATGCCACGTGGCTTGTGAGATCTTAGTTCCCCAACAAATGATTGAATCTGGACCCACAGCAGTAAAAGTGCTGAGTTCTAACCACTGGACCACCAGTCTTTTTGAATTTTAGCCATTAAGCGGGTATGTAGTGGTATCTCACTGTGGATTTAATTTGCACTTCTCTGATGACTAAAGATGTCAGCATTAGCCATCAATAGATGTTTTTTCATGAGCTTATTAGCCCATTGTGCATTTTCTTTTGCAAAGTGTCCAGGTCTTTCATTAACATTTTAATTGACCTATTTGGCTCTTTTTATAATTGAATTGCAGAGGTTCTTTATGTATTTTAGATGCAAATCTTTTGTCAGACAAAAGCATTGCAAACATTTTTACCCAGACCATGATTTGCTGTAAGGACTGAGGTGTTGTATTTTGTTGTTTTCCAAGATACTGAACTTTGTTCTAACAGGCTAGTCTCAAAATTATCCATGATCAGCTTAATTCATTTGAAGTTTATTTTTAAGGTGTTAGGGAAAATCTAAACTTGCTGTTGTTGTTTAGTCGCTAAGTCATGTCTGACTCTGCGATCCCATGGACTACAGCATGCCAGGCTTCTCTATCCTCCTCTAGCTCCCAGAGTTTGCTCAAATTCATGCCCATTGAGTCACTGATGCCACCCAACCATCTCATCCTCTGCTGCCATCTTCTCCTTTTGCCTTCAATTTTTCTCAGCATCAGAGTCTTTGCCAATTAGTCAGCTCTTTGCATCAGGTGGCTAAAGTATTGGAGTTTCAGCTTCAGTTCAGTCCTTCCAACCAATGAATATTCAGGGTTGATTTCCTTTAGGTTTAACTGGTTTGATCTCCTTGCAGTCCAAGGACTCTCAAGAGTCTTCTCCAGCACTACCATTCAAAAACATCAATTCTTCGGCTTTCTTTATGGTACAACTCTCACATCCATACATGACTACTGGTGAAACCATTGCTTTGACTAGACAGACCTTTGTCAGAGAAGTGAGGTCTCTGCTTTTTAACATGATGCCTAGGTTTATCATAGCTTTCCTTCCAAGGAGCAAGCATCTTTTAATTTCATGGCTGCAGTCACTGCCCACAGTGATTTTGGAGCCCCCAAAAATAAAATCTGTCACTGCTCCCACTTTTTCTCCTTCCATTTGCCATGAAGTGATGGGACCAAATACCATGATTTTAGTTTTTAAAATGTTGGATTTCAAGCCAGCTTTTTCACTCTTCGCTTTGACCCTCATCAAGGGGCTCTTTAGCTCCCCTCTTCTCTTTCTGCCTTTAGAGTGGTATCATCTGCATATCTGAGGTTGTTGATATTTCTCCCAGCAATCTTGATTTCAGTTTGTGATTCATCCAGCCTGGCATTTCTCATGATGTACTCTGCATATAAGTTAAATAAACAAGGTGACAATATACTATCCAAACTTAATAAAGCTGAAATAGCTCTCATTAACTACTGAAGTGTTAACTTTCTGGGGTCTCTGCTGAATGACCTGGATATTTTAAGGAATATTCTCTACTCTTGGTGATCAAAACTTGATTATATCTTAGCCTTCTGTAAGCTCCGGGAATCCTGTAGCTCACAGCTTGTCCAGCTCTGAGATGTGCAGTGTTTGACTCTCACATGAGTGGTTTAGTTAATTGAAAGACTCAAGAACACTCATGGATGTCACTGGAGCTCTCTCTCTACACAGCTTCCTTTTCTTTAATATTCTACTTTGTAAATTCCAAGTGTTACAGCCTCCTTAAGCTGTGATCTCTCATCCCGACCCAGCAAACCTACTGCTTTGGGACCCCTTCCTGACACTGGGACCCTTTCCTGACATTGGGACCCTTTCCTGACACTGTGGTTTAGAGAGTGCCTTCAGGCAGAACTTGAGGCAATCATTGGGCTCACTTTGTTTGTTCCCTTTCTTTTAGATATCTCAGCCCTGTACTGCCTATCATCCAATGTCTAAAACAGTTGTTTCATATATTTTATCTAGTTTTCTTGTTTAAGCAAGATGGCAGTTCAGTTCAGTTCAGTTCAGTCGTGTCCACCTCTTTGCAACCCCACGGACTGCAGCACACCAGGCCTCCCTGTCCATCACCAACTCCCAGAGTTTACCCAAACTCATGTCCATTGAGTCGGTGATGCCATCCAACCATCTCATGCTCTGTTGTCCCCTTCTCCTCCTGCCCTCAATTTTTCCCAGCATCAGGGTCTTTTCAAATGAGTCAGCTCTTCGCATCAGGTGGCCAAAGTATTGGAGTTTCAGCTTCAACATCAGTCCTTCCAGTGAACACCCAGGACTGATCTCCTTTAGGATGGACTGGTTGGATCTCCTTGCGGTCCAAGGAATTCTCAAGAGTCTTCTCCAACACCACAGTTCAAAAGCATCAATTTTTCGGTGCTCAGCTTTCTTCACAGTCCAACTCTCACATCCACACAGGACTACTGGAAAAACCATAGCCTTGACTAGACGGATCTTTGTCGGCAAACTAATGTCTCTGCTTTTTAATATGCTGTCTAGGTTGGTCATAACTTTCCTTCCAAGGAGTAAACGTCTTTTACTTTCATGGCTGCAGTCACCATCTGCAGTGATTTGGAGCCCAAATAAATAAAGTCTGCCACTGTTTCCACTTGCAAGACAGCAAGACCCTATAATTCCATCATGATGAGATATAATTCCCTTATTTCTTCTTGAGTTGGTTTGTGATCTCATGACTTTCTAGGACTTTGTCTGTTTTATTAAAAAATTTAAATTCTGTGGTATAAGATAAATGTATCCGTGATATTCTCTTATTTTTTCAAATGTCCCTAAATTTGGTAGAAGGTGAAGGTGAAGTCACTCAGTCGTGTCCAACTCTTTGCGACCCCGTGGACTGTAACCTACTAGGCTTCTCCATCCATGGGATTCTCCAGGCAAGAATACTGGAGTGGATTGCCATTTCCTTCTCCAGGGGATCTTCCCGACCCAGGGATCGAACCTGGGTCTCCCGCATTGGAGACAGATGCTTTAACCTCTGAGCCACCAGAGAAGCAAATTTGGTAATGAAACTCTTTTCATTTCTGATATTTGCAGTATGTGATCTTTTTCTTTCATGATAAATCACACTGGAGATTTTTACATTTTATTAATCTACTTAAAGAACTACCTTTGTCTTTATTGATCCCCTTTATTGATATTTCATTCTCTATGTTATATATTTTTATCATTATTTTTCTTCTTTCTACTTTTAAGGGACTCATTTTGTTTTTCTGCTGAGTTATGCGTGCATGCTAAGTCACTTCCCTCGTGTACGACTCTGTGCATCTACATGGACTGCAGCTTGCCGGGCTCCTCTGTCCATGGGATTCTCCAGGCGAGAATACTGGAGTGGGTTGCCATGCCCTCCACCAGAGGATCTTCCCAACCCAGGGATCAAATGCGTGTCCCTTATGTCTAACCTGCAATGGCAGGTGGGTTCTTTACCACTAGCGCCACTTGGGAGCTCCTGCTAAATTATAGAAATGGGTAATTTAGGGAATTCCTTGGTCCAGTCATTAGGACTCTGCATCCCCATTGTAGGGGACACAGGTTTGATCCCTTGTCAGGGAACTAAAATACTGCAAAAAAAAAAAAAAGGAAAGAAAGTCCCAAGAAGTAGGCTGAGGATACAAGAAAGAATAAGTCTGGTTCCTCTCAAGGATTAATTCCAAATAAATATCTAAAGTAATTTTTAAAAAAGAAATGGGTAACTTAGATTGTCCATTATATACTTATTTTCTAATATATACAATTAAGGCTATAAATTTTTCTGTGAATATTGCTCTAGCCATATCCCACAATTTTTTTCATTCATTTCAAAACATTGCATAATTTCCTTATGATTTCTTCTTTAACCCATGAGAACCAGTAGAACAAACAGGTGGACACATATAGATATATAAACATCTCTCTCTATATATATACAGACAGACATATATATGTAAATATAGATAGATATTTGTATGCAATATAGATATATTTGTGTATTTCTAGATATATTTATAGATAAATATTTACAGAGAAAGAGAGAAAATTGATTGATTGATTTACTGTTTTATTGCCAAGGAATTGACTTAGTCAATTGTGAGGGCTGTTTAGACAAGTCTGAAATCTGTAGGGCAGGCACTAACATTACAGTTCACAGAATTTCTCCTTCCTCAAGGAACCCTTAGTTTTTCTCTTATGGGCTTTCAGCTGATTGGGTGAGAACCATCCAGAATATCCTTAAAGTCAAAAGATTGTAGATATTAATCCCATACCTTCATAGCAATCTCTAGATTAGTGGTTTGATAGAATAACTGAGTACTGTGGACTAACCAAGTTGACACATGGAATTAACCATCATGCTTTTGTCTGTCTGATACTTCTCTCATGATTAGACTCAGTTATGAATTTTGAGGAGGAAGATCACAGAGTCCCATTTTCATCCCATCAACTCAAGTGTACATAATATCAACATAATTTATGACTGATGATGCTGACTCTGTTGCTGGCTGAGCTGTTTGTCAAGTGATTCCACTGTAATTTGCAGGTTTTGTTTTGTTTTTTTTTAGCAGTCACTATGTGCAGCCCACACTTAAAGCAGGGGGAGCCATGAGACTTTCCTGGTCCGGTGATTAAGAATATACCTTCTAGTGCAAGGGGTGCACGTTCAATCTCTGGTCAGGAAGCTAAGACCCTACACACTTCAGGGGCCAAAAAACCAAATCAGAAGCAGTATCATATTAATAACCAATTCAATAAAAACTTTTAAAAATGGTTTAAAAGGGGGGGGGTGAGGGGAGTCAAGCTCCCCATCTTTGAGAGAAGAGTATCATCAATATATTGATACATTATTTGGAATTCTTCCACATGGGAAATTTGTCTCCTGTTCTACTTATTAATTTATGCAATTACTTAGGTATATCAATATGGACTCATGGATGTTTGTTCTATTTTGTTGTTCAGATTGTTCTAGCTTTGGCCACTGGAAACTGTATGGTATATGTATTTCCCATCTTCTTATCTTCACCTTTCAGTATGCACGTTCAACAAACATTTATTGAGCACCTACTGTGTGCCATAGCCTGTGCTAATCATATAGAATCTACATGTAGTTCATTATATAAGTGGAGAGAATGAAGAGGAAGAATGAAACTCAAGGTTATACAGAGCTACAGGATTTGAACATTGGCATTTAAAAAAAATATTTTTTGACTGAGCCACAGGGTATATAAGATCTTAGTTTCCCAACCCAGGAGCTAAAGCCCAGAGTCTTAACCTCTGGACCACTAGGGAAGTTCCTGAACATTAGTGGGATTTTTTAACTTTTTATTTTATATTCTAGTATAGTTGATTAACAATGTTGCGACAGTCTCAAGTGTACAGAAAAGTGATTCCATTTTACATACACATGTATCTCTTTTTAAAAATTCTTTCCCCATTTAGGTTATTACATAATATTGAGCAGAGTGCTCTCTGCTATAGAGTAAGTCCTTGTTGGTTACCCATTTTAAACACAGCAGTGTGTACATGTCAATCCCCAATTCCCTGACTATCCCCTCTCTTCTCTCCCCCACCCCCAACTGTGAGTTCTGAACATTATTAGCAAGGAGTGACAGGCACCAAGTTGGGTTTGAAAAGGTCATTAGTTATAGACAAGTCAATGGGCAGTTCCTTGGTAATCGGCCAGATAAGGTGGAGGCTTTGCAGTCATTTCTAGGTTTCTGGCTTGAGCACTGGGTAGACTGCGTTGTCACTGGCTGAGCTAGTTCACCTTGGATGAGGGCCAAGTTGCAAGAGCATGCAGAGTGGAGCGAGAAGATAGCCCAAGAAAGATGAACTTGGGGAAGCATCAATGTGGGAGGAGGTGATAGGAGGAAGATGAGCCAGCCAAGAAGATAGAGGAGAAATCATCCAACAGATAGGAGGGGAAGTGAGAGCAGATACCTCTAAGAAGGGAGATGCTGCACATGTCAAATGCTATGAGGAAACCCAGCTGGGGAGCTGGGCAGTGTTCATGAGACTTGACAGCTTGCAGGTTATTAGTGGAAAGGGGAGATAGAGGAGAAGCTGAGCTGTCTTGGGCAGAGGAGAGAATGAGAGGTGAGAGAATGAGGAGAGTACTATGCATTTGAAGGCGAGGAGGGCAACGGAGCAACCTCTCTAGGGTCAAAAGAAGCTTGTCTGGTTATTTCTATGGATAGACTTGAGCTCCTTTAGGGCTATGGGGAAGGAATAAGTTGGGGAGGGAGGAAGTCCAGAGTGGCCTGTGCCTCAAGGTGGGAGTGGAGCGCTCCAGAGAAGTTGAGTGTCCCAAGGAACAGCCTGAGCCCCTAGAGGATCGGTGGTATCACTGCAGACAAGTTTACAGGCCTTGTGGGAGGCTGCTGTCAGTCAGGTCCGACCCTGTGCGACCCCACAGACGGCAGCCCACCAGGCTCTCGTCCCTTGGATTCTCCAGGGAGGAGAGGTTGTTTATTAGAAACTTCAACCTTTAAGAATCTTTACTGATGGAGAGAAATCCTCACTATTGCCTGAACGTTGTTTTGCGTCCAGTTTATTAACCTTCTGTATCTACTAAATAATTGACCTCACTTTAAACAATCAAAAAATAGAATAAATAAAATAAAAAAGGGAATTCCCCGGTGGGCCAATGGTTAGGACCTGGCACTTTCACTGCTGTGGCCCTAGGTTCAGTCCCTGGTCAGGGAACTAAGATCCCACGAAGCCACACAGTGTAGTCAAAAAATAAATGAATAAGCAAATAAAAATGAAAAGCCAAGCTCTCTGATAGTCACCCAAGCACAAATTAACACTTAGGAATTTGACAAATTAAATTTCTCCTAACATTTTAAACATGAATTACCAACACAATGATGATAAAAAATTGGTAACACTGAATATTGTCTTTCTTATGGCCAAAGCACTGTTTGACGTGCGTAACATATATTACTTCATTAATCCTCACAACAGCCCTTCAAGGAAGGTAAGTATGATGGCTCAGATGGTAAAGAATCTGCCTGCCATGCAGGAGACCCAGGTTCGATCCCTGGGTCGGGAAGATCCCCTGGAGAAGGGAATGGCTACCCACTCCAGTATTCTTGCCTGGAGAATTCCATGGACAGAGGAGCCTGATGGACTACAGTCCACAGGGTCGCAAAGAGTCAGACACGACTGAGCAACTAACTTGTTCCATTTTGCAGCTGAGGCGACTGAAGCCCAGAGAGGTGAAGTCACCTGCCCAAGGTCACAGAGTTGGTAAGTGTTAGATTTGTACTCAGTCACTTGAGCTATAGAGGTGTTACTATTAATACAATTACATACTATAATGAAAACATGGCTGACTTCTCTGAACACTTAAACGATTCGCAAAACATACACAAATATGATTATTTTCAAAAGTATTATGTCTGGTTATCAGGCAAATTGAGTGCTCTGTTTGGAATGGTCATTTCTTGATGATCTAAACTCTGTGTTTTGTGGGGTTTGGGGGCTGCGCCATGTAGCTTGCAGGATTTTAGTTCCCTGACCAGGAATTGAACCCAGGTCCCTGAAGTAGAAGTGCAAAGTCCTAACCTAACCATTGGATTACCAGGGAAGTCCCTAAACTCTGCTTTTAAAGTACAAAATGAAGAGAGGGAACTTACAGCCAGCAGGTAGAGGCATCTTATGTCCGTGCTCATTTTTTTAACTTCATTTTCTGCCCACAAGGAGGGTCATTTCCCCTGCACTGGCCTGTCCAGTGCCATAAGCACATTTTGACCCGCAAGGCATCCTGTCTGCAGTGCCTTGCTGTGTCTCACACCTGGTTTATTTCAAGTTAGCCTAATTATATCTTTCTTTCTGATGCTCACCCTGTCCTTCCTCAACAGAAGGACTTCTCAATATAGCCCCTTGACATCCTTGAAAGTTTTCTGGCTACCCCAGGACATGGAAGCCACTATCACCCTGGGAATCATATCTCCTTTGGTCAAAGGACTTAAGTGCGCTTGCCAATGCAGGAGATGCAAGAGACTCAGGTTCAGTCTCTGGGCCAGGAAGATTTCCTGGAGAAGGAAACGGCAACCCACTCTAGTAGTCCTGCCTAGAAAATTCTGCAGACAGAGGAGCCTCGCAGGCTACAGTCCATAGGGTCCCAAAGAGTCGGACTCGACTGAGCAACTGAGCACACACACGAACACTGAAGAGCTTAGTGGAGCCAAATCCAGGAGTTGGGCCACGTTTGGTCCGAGTGATATCCTCCAGCACCAGCGCCTGGGGTGTGAGAGGATGCCCTCTGGTCATGCAAGGCTTGGGACCTGTGGGCAGATGAGGCAGAAGGATGAAGGTGCCCATGCACCGCAGGTACCGGCAGGCCTTCTTAGCAGCCACCCTCTGAGATAAAGAGACGGCAGATCCCCTCGCCACGGGCTCATTCCTTCACAGACACACCTGCTATATTGCTTTGAGCACATCTGTTTACCTCTCTGCTAAACCACAAGAGGGAATCCCTGCTCCCTCCTGGGGTTTGCTGGCCAAAATGAAGTGATTTTTTTACACAGTGAAGCTCCCATGGGTTCTGGGCTGTTTCCATTCTCCGCACAGTCCCAGGACTGCAGTCTTGACTCTTCCCGGGACTCTGAGGTTACCAGGACTGTCTGCCTGGCTTACTGTATCTCCAAGCACCTAGCAGGGTGCCTGACACATTAATACATGCAAAATAAATGCTGTGGACCTGCTTCTTAGATGAATAAGTAAACTAACTTCCCCATCTTCTCAAAGTTGAGGCTTAGAAAACCCCATCTCCTCCAGTTATCCAAGGAGGTACAGGGGCTTCCCTGGTGGTCCAGTGGGTAAAACTCTGCGTTCCCAGTCCACGGGGCCCAGGTTCAATCCCTGGTCAGGGAACTAGATCCCACATGCCACAACTAAGTGTTCACATGCCACAGCGGAAGCTCCCACATGCCACAAATAAGAGCAGGCATAGCCAGATAAATTAAATAAAAACTAAGGCACAGACTGTAAACCCTTCCCCCATCCTTCTCTCCCCTCAGGTATCAGAGCCAGTGTTGTTTTCCTCCCAGACAAGATGAGTTAATGTGGGCCCCTCCCAAATCACCCAGCTGACAACACTGGATCCTGAGATAGGGGCCCAGGCCTGTGCAGACACTGCTTTGTACTCCCCACCCTGCCCCACCCAGGACCCTTCAGCACCGGCAGTCAGGCCCCACTTGAAATTAACCAGTGGAAGTGTAGAGCTGAGGCTCTGGTTCCTGATTGGCTGCTCCAGGTCTATTCAAAAAGAAACACCGGGGGACTTTGGGAGTTTATGAGTTTGGGATGAACATATACAAACTACTATATATAAAATAGATAATCAACAAGGAGCTATTGTATAGCACAGGGAACTCAATATTCTCTAATAACCTATATGGTAAAAGGATCAGAAGAAGGATGGATACATGTATAGGTATAACTAGATTACTTTGCTGTACACTTGAAACTAACACAACATTATAAATCAACTTGAATATAAAATAAAAATTTTAAAGTGCTGCTTTAAAAAAAAATTAAACAAGAAGCAGTTTGCACTTTGGGGCTCTCTGCCCTCATCCAAGCTCTCAGAGGGACAGCTGAGTTATTAAGCTGGGTCTGCTGGAGCTGGCTGGCTTCCCCTCAAGGAAAACCAGGGGCTCACGGTAAGAACAGAGGTTTCCCTCCTGAGGTCTCCCCAGAGTTCAGCCTTCCTGCTGGGAGTGGGGGGTGGGCAGCTCAAGGTCCCCTGATAGGAATAGTTCCCGAAGGAGGAGAAGCAAGGGTCAGGGTTTGGGTGACCCAGTGGCCTTGCTTTCCCCCTTCCCTATCGGCTAGGCCTTTGGGCATCTACCCTCACCTGCCAGGAGCATCAGACCTCAAGGTCCAACATATCGAAGGACCGTGGTGCTCACTGGGGTTTTCTCTTAACCACCAAACCTACCATTTAGCAGACTTTACTATGTGACTGCAGCTGTGCTAAGCGCTTCCTGGACCATATCTCATTCCACCTGCACAGCCTCTCCAGGAGACTGGATGTTATGGATGAAGAGTCAGACTTCAAAGACATCTGGAAACTTACTCAAGGTCACACAGCTAGTAAGAGGCCAGACCCAGCTGGTTTGACTCCAAAGCCATTGGTTTAACTACAACTCCTCCCACCACCGCCCCCCTGCCCACACACATACACACAGAGACACACACCCAGGGGGAGACACACCCATGAGCCCAGGCCCCCAGACAGACTCTGCCATCAGCTGTCAGGCAGAGGCCCCACACATCTGCCTCAGAAGATAGAAGAGGCCAAGAAGGGGTGGAGCTGTTCGCTGAGGGCGGGGCAGTCCCCCAAGTCAGGCTGGGCTCTTTTCTGAAGAAACCATCTGACCCCTCCTCCAGCAGGGATGGAGAGAGAAGCTTTCAAGGACTGGGGCGCAGGGGAGGCCTAGACTGACAGGGAGACCCACCTGCCCGGAGGAGGGGTGGGTCTACCGTGGATCCCAGAGGATATAAGTGAGAGACAGGCCAGGGGCAAGACAGGGAGGGTGAAAGCTCATACCCTCCCACCTTCTTCCTCTCCCCCAGGGTCCACCAACACCTGTCTTGTCACACAGACACTCACTAGTGAACAGAGGCACGACAGGCACAAATCCCTACCGCCCCCCCCACCCACCGCCTCCCACCCCTTCCCACCCGGCAGAAGTGGCCGCTCCGTAGTTCTATTTCATTCCATTTTTCTTTTTTAAATACACCATGCACTGTGTGGGATCTTAGTTCCCCGACCAAGGATCGAACCCAGGCCCCCTGCATTGGAAGCTCGTGAAGTCTTAACCAGTGGACCACCAGGGAAGCCCCTGGTTCTGAGTATTCCAAAGGGTGAGAAAGAGGGAGGGCAGAGGCAGTTTCCAACTGGGTGGCTGACAGCCTGGATAGCCGTGGTCAGTCCCTGCCACCCCTAGTCCTGAGCTCCTATTGGGTGCAGGCCCGCCCTGAAAGCAGAGGGTGACAATCACAGGGGGCCCCGAAGGGAGGAGAGGAGATCCCAGCAAGCGGACTGGCGGTCGTCTGTGCTGGGTCAACCGAAGGGTAGCTGCCTGGACAGGAGAAGGGACTGAGCTCAATTTTAACCTTTAACCAGTTCAAGGGAGAGCATGGAGGCTAGGACCAGTTGGGCAAGGCCTGGGATCAGGCGCAAGTTCACAGACAGGAAGACCAGGCCAGGAGGTCAGAAGGAAGAATTTGGATTTTATCCTTAGGCGCCAGGAGTGGCTGG
>SJYQ01000414.1:0-10871 GCA_006410935.1 Redunca redunca | reverse complement strand
ACTGGACATGGAACAACAGACTGGTTCCAAATCAGGAAAGGAGTATGTCAAGGCTGTATATTGTCACCCTGCTTATTTAACTTATATGCAGAGTACATCATGAGAAACGCTGGGCTGGAAGAGGCACAAGCCGGATTCAAGACTGCCAGGAGAAATATCAATAACCTCAGACATGCAGATAATGCCACCCTTATGGCAGAAAGTGAAGAGGAACTAAAAAGCCTCTTGATGAAAGTGAAAGAAGAGAGTGAAAAAGTTGGCTTAAAGCTCAACATTCAGAAAACGAAGATCATGGAATCTGGTCCCATCACTTCATGGGAAATAGATAGGGAAACAGTAGAAACAGTGTCAAACTTTATTTTTTGGGGCTCCAAAATCACTGCAGCTGGTGATTGCAGCCATGAAATTAAAAAACGCTTACTCCTTGGAAGAAAAGTTATGACCAACCTAGATAGTATATTCAAAAGCAGAGACATTACTTTGCCGACTAAGGTCTGTCTAGTCAAGGCTATGGTTTTTCCAGCGGTCATGTATGGATGTGAGAGTTGGACTGTGAAGAAGGCTGAGCGCCGAAGAATTGATGCGTTGGAACTATGGTGTTGGAGAAGACTCTTGAGGGTCCCTTGGACTGCAAGGAGATCCAACCAGTCCATTCTGAAGGAGATCAACCCTGGGATTTCTTTGGAAGGAATGATGCTAAAGCTGAGGCTCCAGTACTTTGGACACCTCATGCGAAGAGTTGACTCATTGGAAAAGACTCTGATGCTGGGAGAGATTGGGGGCAGGAAGAGAAGGGGATGACCCAGGATGAGATGGCTGGATGGCATCACGAACTCGATGGACGTGAGACTGAGTGAACTCCGGGAGATGATGATGGACAGGGAGGCCTGGGGTGTTGCGATTCATGGGGTCGCAAAGAGTCGGACACGACTGAGCGACTGAACTGAACTGAAAATGGGAATGAGAATGCATCCTTCATATAATTATTGTGAAGAGCCTTTCAATCTTTCATTTAATAAAAATTCAGAGCTTACCCTGTGCTAGGTACAGTGATGGACAAGCTTAGCCAAGAATTTGTCTTCAACAAGCTTCTATGTATAAAATAAATAGGCTACAAGGATATATTATACTCCACAGGGGATATAGCTAACATTTTATAATAACTATAAAGGGCATATAGTCTTTAAAAATTGTGAGTTACTATGTTGTACACCTAAAACTTACATATTATTATAAGTCAACTATTACTACAATAAGTTTTTAATAAGTATAAAAATAAAAAGAACTTATCTTCATGGAGTTTATGGTCTAGTGGAGAGAGAGAACAATAAATTGAATGGGAAATTATCACCTGATAGGAAAAAGCAGGTGATGTGATCCTGGCTGAGATTACTGGGTGTCCTCTCATTTTCATTCTCTTTTTTTTTTTTTTTTGATTGCAAGATCTTGATTCCCAATCCAGGGAATGAACTGGACAGTTCCACTCCTCTTTTTCCTGTGTAACTCTGGGCAGATGGCTGGCTCCCTTGAAGCTCAGTGTAGCCATGAGGTTAAGTCCTGACTAAAGGGATGTAAGCAGGAGCCACTGCTGGGAAATGTCCTTAAAGAAAAGGACATGTCTTCCAAGTGGCTGGAATGCAGCAGTGGTAGCTGAAGCTCACACAGCCACATTGGACCAGGAGAAGGAAAACACCTGATAATGCCCCAGATGGAAGACACCGGGGTAGGGTTCCTGATACTATGGAGGACCAGCCTAGACCTCCTGCGCTGTGCCATGCTTAGTCACTCAGTCGTGTTCGACTCTCTGCGACCCTGTGGACTGTAGCCCACCAGGCTCCTCTGTCCATGGAATTCTCCAGGCAAGAATATTGGAGTGGATTGCCTTGCTTTCCTCCAGGAGATCTTACCAACCCAGGGATCAAGCCCAGGTTTCCCGCATTGCAGGTGGATTCTTTACTGCCTAAGCCACCAGGGAAACCCAAGGATACTGGACTAGGTAGACTATCCCTTGTCCAGGGCAACTTCCCAACCCAGGAATTGAACCAGGGAAGCCCCTAGACCTTCTACTTCCAGGCTTTCACATCAAAGAGAAATAAACTTTGGTCTTGCGTAAGCCAATATGATTTGAGACTTTCTCTCATACATGGCCCACCCTGATTTTCCTTGATGTGGGATAGAGTGGTTGGAGTTTTCTCTAAGTGGGTGATAAAAGATGTGGGGGTAACATTTGATCTGAGACCTGAATAGGCAGAGGGAGGTTGGGGAGGAGCATCTAGGCAGGGTGGGGAGACCCAGGCAGGAATGATGCTGTTGCCCTGACGGAGCAAAAGGCAGGGGGGAGAGGAGGGCAGGAATAGCCCAGAGCAAGAAATGGGTGTGAGGAGTTCATGAAGGATTTTATCCAGGGGAGTGATGTCTTCTGATTTCTGTTTCTCAAAGGTCACTCTGAATGCCAGGTGGTCCCGGCATTGTAAGGGCCCCGAGTGAATCCAGGAGGCCAGGTTCCAGGGTCCTGGGGTGATGGAGGAGCAGGACGGTGGACCTGGGGAGAAACAGTAGAGATGGAGAGAAGAGGATGGGACCGTGGAGGTGGAGCCAATAGAATGAGCTGTGGTTGGATGCGGGGTGAGGGAAAGAGAAGAATCAAGGAAGTGATTTGGGGCATGAGGAACAAAGCAAAGACTGGATGAGGCCAGACTTTGTTTCTTTACCTATTTGTGTTTAGAGGTAAAGGTTAGAATTAAACAATATTGTGAACGCATATCACCCATATGGTCTTTTTTCAAATAGTAATTGTCTCATCCATGCTTTCAGCTGTGGGCTAAGGGACTGATTTTTGATTGATTCTATTCAAAGTCAACACATATGAACTATCAACTTTGGGCAGAGCTGTGGGCAAGGTTTAATGGACTGAGCAATGGTCTCTGTCCTTAGGGCTTACAATCTGTGGAGGAGAAAGACCGGGCCATGCATGCATCATCCCAGTAGAGCCCAGATGGGCCGTGGCACAGGTGGGCTTGGGCTGAGCCATTTCAAGCTGCCAGGGGTGAGGAGTATGGGAGGAGAGAGGCTTCACAGAGTCGGGGGTGCAAGAGCTGAGCCCTGAAGCTTCAGTTCAACAGATATAGAAAGGAAAGGAGCCTCAGAACAAGGGAACAGCATGTGTAAAGACCCAGAAGCCTAGGGAGTTCCCTGATGGCCTAGTGGTTAGGATTTCAGGCTTTCACTGCCATGGTCTGTGTTTAACCTCTGGTCATAGAACTGAGATCCTGCAAGCCAAGCCATGTGGCCAAAAAAAAAAAGACCTAGAAACCTGGAGAACACAGAACCTTCTGAGAAGAGCAAGTGTCAAAACTCTGAGAGAGCTCACAGCCCCAACTTGAGGCCCCTTGAACAGATTCTATTCCCTGGGCCACCCTCCATGCCACCCCTTACCCCGTGATCTCTGGAGGGGCAGGTGGGCCTCCCAGCTCTCCAAGGCCCCCCTTTGACTGCCCTTCTCCTCCGCTCTTGGAGAAACCCCACCCATCCTTCAAGGCCCTGCTGGAACCCTCCTCCCCCCTTCCTGGAGCACTCAGCTCTCAGGGGATCCTGTTGACTCCCAGTTCATATCTCTGAGTGTCTTATATTTGCAAGATCTGACCTGGCTGCCCCCAGACAGACAGACAGAAGCTTCCTTGCAGGATGCCTGCCCCCCCCCGCCCCCAGGCCAGCCCATCGTGGCGGGGGGGGGCGGGGGGGGGAGATGCAAGTCAAACGGTACAGGATTCCAGGAGAGGAGGGCTGGACCAGCTCATCTCTGAACACAACTTTCCAGTTCCAGTCCAATTCCCCTGCTTCCCTACCCCCTCACCCCTCACCCCTTTCTGCAAGGATGACTGGTCCATTCACAGCTACAAAGATTACTGCCCCACTTCCGTTCACCCCACACTGCTTTCGTCCTCAACCCATGCTGTACATTCTAGCTCTTTCCCCTACCTGAGAAGGCTTGCTTCCATTTCTCCTGATGGATTTCTCTTTAAAACTTTTTTTTTCAGATTATTTTAGTATTCTGATTGTTATTTTACCCATTTCAATCTTTTTGGCTGTGCCGTGAGGCATGAGGGAGCTTAATTCCCTGACCAGGAATTGGACCTGTGCCAGCTGCTGTGGAAGAGTGGGGTCTTAACCACTGGGCCGCCAGGGTAAGTCTCATGGACTTTCCTAAGACTCATCTCAGAGGACTCCTTGGAGACATCTTCACTTCCTAAATTACTCCTCCCTCGGGGCCCCCATTCTTTGTCTGCACCCCTTGTTGTTGTCACACTCTGGTTATGTGCTAACACCTGCTGTCTCCATTGAACTCCTTGAGGACGGATGCTGTGTGGCCTGGTCACCTGAGCCACAGGTGACCTTCAATCTCCATGGCTCATTTTCCCTATTCACGACTCAGTCCCTTACCTGCATCCAGAGCAGATTATGTTCTCAAGCCCCTTTCCATCTGTCATCCCATTTGGTCCACACAATGGCCCAGAGTGAAAACCAACACGGGAGAGAGGAGGTGGTCAGCTCAGGGTCACTTAACCAAGAGCAGAACCACCTGCCGCAGCAGTTCCCACTGAACCTAAATGTCCCCCTAGCCATGGGGCATGTGCCTTTAGGGCAAAATCCTAGCGGTCTGAGTCCCCAGTCCGAGAAGGCACAGGAAGTCATGTCTTCACCAGGCAATACCGATGAGTCCAGGTCATCTGGTCAGAACTTGTCCCCTCTGCCAGTCCCCTTCAGTGGTCACGCATGCTATCTGGACATCCACTCACCTTAGCTGCCACTGCTCATCATGGCTGCTTTGCTCTGGACTTGCGCCCAGACCCTCCCTTCTGTTCCCACAGAGGAACTGTCCAGCAAGGCTTTCTTTGCTGGGTTTCTGGGGAGAGCATTGGAGGATCACCCTCTGGGGACTGAAGAGTAGGTGTGAGATTACTAGGTGGGTCTACCTTTAGTGGTCACTGGCCCACCTAACACCTTGCTGCCACGCCCATTGTAGGGGGCAGGTCACCTAACCACCATGACCCCACCCCACCCCCTCACAGAGTCTCAGCCTCTGTTTCTTCAGGCCAAGAGAAAGGAAGCAGCCTTCCCTTCCTCAGTACCCTGCCAAATCCTCACTTCTCACTGAGGACTGACCATTTCCCAAGCTGACTGAAAATAAGAAGGACTCCTCCCTTCAGGAGAATGTCACAGTCAGTCCACAGGGCCTCCCTCGGGGACAACCTGTCCCAACACATGGATCTTTACTGCGTGGTCTGGAATAACATCAGATGGGTCTGCAACCAAGTCACCAGGCGACTTCCGCAGACCTGGCTAGGGGCTTCACCCTCAGTTCACCTCACTCCTGCCACATTTGACCTTGACACTGACTTTGATGAGCCCAAACTTTGACAAAGGCATCCACGGACCTTGGAGAGGGACCAGGTAAGTGCCTCCCTTCATGCTGTAGAAAATGGTGGGGTTGGGATGGCAAAAGGGGCTGTAAGTGATGAGGATGAGGGGGTTGCAGGGTGGACTGATCCAATGTCCTCTCAAGACATCCTGGAGCTCTGCTCAGTTCCCCAGAGTCCAGGCCTCTGGTTATCTCCATCCAGCCCAGGGGCATGGCAAGGGGAAGGGAGCCCCTCTCTTGTCTTATTTCCCCAGTGCCTGGCACTGGAACCTTCAGATGAATTGAACTGACCCGAGTCCAAACTGGAATAAAATGAGTGAGAAGAGCCATCACTTCTTCCTGGAAAATCATTAAAGCAAGAGAAATGTGACGTTGGGCAGATTTGGGGGGAACATCCACCAAATTCAGTCAAGGTGACAAGAATGATCGAGAGCACATGGTGTGAGGAGGAAGGACCAGAGGCCCGTCTGCTCTGATGCTGCCTGGGTGACTTTTGGGCTGTGAGGGGCTGGTACCTGCAGAACAGCTGGGTAGATTCTCCTCCTAAGCCAGATATCCCCATGTCATCCCGCCATCTCCTTGCCTCCCACCTAGCTAGCTGCTGGTCCTTTCTGTCCCTGGGAGAGGTGCTCTCTGGCTGCCTCCTTCACTTGGCTGCCTCCCAGCTTCAGAGATAGGCAGAGGGCTAGGTGCCTGGGTCCTCTGGGCTGTGCAGGGAAGGCAGGGCCTACATCTGGCGTTCATTTACTGCCATGCACCACAGGAAACAGCCCAGTCTGGACCGGGCCTTGGGACACATGCCACCAGCTGGGAAACTGAGCACCAATGTGGAGCACTGGGAGGCATCCCTTTACCAGGGCCTCTCTGCTTCTACTGGCATCAAGGCCAAGGGTGGCAGGAGGGAGCCCAGGGCTTGGCAACAGGCAGAACACCAGTGGAGGGGCCTGGGGGGATTCGTCCACCTCTCCACCCAGCTTCCCCATCTGTAAGAGGGAAAGAGCAATAATAAACAGCACCTTCCTCAAAGGGGCTTGCAGAGCTCAGAGAGAGATGTGTGTGAATCCCCAGGCACAGAAACCTGAACAGAGCGGGTTGCCCATTCATTGGTTGCTCTTTCTTTCTTTTTTTTGACTGAGTGGTGTGACATGTGGGATCAAACCCATGACCCCTGCCTTGGGAGTGCAGAGTCTTAACT
Source organism: Redunca redunca (assembly GCA_006410935.1). Taxonomy (NCBI): domain Eukaryota; kingdom Metazoa; phylum Chordata; class Mammalia; order Artiodactyla; family Bovidae; genus Redunca; species Redunca redunca. The sequence goes on along the minus strand of SJYQ01000414.1, from coordinate 4,257 downwards.
ACTGAATCACCAGGGAAGTCCCGTCATGGGTTATTCTTTTTACTGGGAAGCCACTTTACCTATGGGGGGTTGGGGTTGGGGGGCGGCTGTAAGGATTAAGTGTGACCACCAGGTGAAGGCCCGCAGGGCAGTGCCTGGAGCAGATTCCTCAGCAAACAAGATTCCCTTTATCCCTCTGCCAGGGCTGGGCACGTGCGGGCTCGTGGTGAGACCCAGGAAATGGCTGTGGAATTGCTGGGTATAGCACCTCTCTGACCTGGTCTCTGGGTTGCTATTGTTCGAATCCCAAGCAGGAAATCCCCAGGCTGGCGGCCGCGGAACCGGCATTCTCCCTTTACAGATGAGGTCACAGAAGCCCAGAGAGGGGCAGGCACTTGTCCCATGTCCCACAACCAGGCTGGTTCCAACGGGGCTGGGACACAGTTTCCTCCCTCTCTGCAGTGTCCACAAAATCCCCTTTCTGTCTGCTTTCAAACCTCTGTTCATCCTTGCTGATCTGAACTCATCTTTCAGCCCAGGAACAGGTGACCAGCTCCAGCAACACCCTCACTCCCCAAGAGCAGAGACTGCCCTGCTGGGGGGTGAGGGGAGGGCCACGGCGGGGCCAAGAATGCGGCTGCTCTGGCCCGGGGGCCTGGGCTGGGCTGCCTACAGAGGAGCCAGTGTGCCCAGACATTGGGGCTTTGTGAGCTCAGAGCACCGTGTGGGGACGTTGTGTTGACCTGAGATTGTTTCAGGTTGACGGAGGGGCAGCGTCTTAGCGTCCAGGTGCCAATTCTTCAGAGCCAGTTGCAGTCTTGAGGAGAGGGCGGCTGGGTTGCCCTAGCCTGGGGCAAGAAGGGGAAGGGGCTATTTGAGCTGGTTCCCCTAGGGGTGGAGGGGATGGCTACAGAGGAAGAGTGAGTGAGCCCCCAAGGGAAGGCACCAGAACAGAGGGAGGGGAAAACAAGCACCGTGCAGCTTAGGGCCTGAGCAGAGGGGTCTGGCCGGAGTGAGGATGGACAGAGGCAGGACAGGTGCATCCAAGGTTGGGGCGGACCTGCTGGGAGGCTGGGTGCTCCAAGAACCCAGCCGTCAAAGGCTAGTCCATGAAGGAAGACCCAGGAGAATTGTAGGGGCCAGGAGGGCCTTGGGAGGCCTTGGGGGCTGGCCAGTGGGGTTGGGTGGGGTGGGCCAGCCTCACAGCTGTCCAGATGTAGGTGAGAGATAGCTCTGTTTACCAAGCGCCCAGCAGCAGCAGGGCAGGGTGGGTGGAAGGGGCTCCTAGGGCCCGTGGGGCGGGCAGATTAGGAGGCGGGGGCATGAGTCAGGGGTTTGGGAGCTGCCCCCGGGGCGTGGGAGCCGGGACCTATTGCCGGCTGGAGCAGGTGTGAGCTCATCTGGGCACAGAGGCCACTGGTGGCTGGAGGAGCTTGCCGAGGGACCCCCGAGGCTTGTGAGCAGGTGAGCAGGGCAGGGAGGGGCTGGGGTGGTCCTGAGGCTCCTGTCCTGAAGGTTTCTGCAGGTGCCCAACCTGAATCTGGGCCCAAGCGGGCATGGGCGCCGGCCCTCCAAGGGGTGCCGGTGGTGGGGTGAGAATGTTACCATGTGTGTTGTTACCCCTCAGGGCACAGGCCCATTGGCATCTGCAGCTGGGAAGAGTGGGGCGGCAGGTGTTAGGGGAAAAAAGGCTGGCACGTGGCAGCAGAGGCGTGTGAGTGTGTGTGTGGAGGGGCGAACCTGATTCCCCTCCAGGTGTGGGTCCTTGTCAGGCTCCTATTTACCAGCCCCTTGAATCACACAGGCTAGGGTCTCCTAGCCGCCCAGCCCCCTCTTTCCTCCATGTATGGGGATCCCCAAGCCACTCTGTCTCCTGCCTAGGAGGAAAAGTTTCAGCTGACGCTGCTCATTTTGAAACATTTCCAGGGACTCTAGCCAAGGAGACCTGGCACTGTCCCCATCTTCGGGGGTGTTGGGAGGGAAAGGAGGAGTCCCCCATCACCTGAAGGTATCCAAACACAGGTTAATTCCATGGGAGCTGAAGGAAAATCAGAAGGGAATGAAGACAGCAAGTCTGCCTTTCATCTTTAGGAGCAGAGCTAATGATAGCAAACATTCAAAGAGAGCTCTTTATGTGCCAGGCACTACTCTTTTTTCGTTTTAACTTTTTATTTTATATTAGGATATAGCTGATTAACAATATTGTGACAGTTTCAAGCGAACAGCAAAGGGACTCAGCCATAGATATACATGTATCCATTTTCCTCCAAGTTCCCTTCCCATCCAGGCTGCTGCTGCTACTAAGTCGCGTCAGTCCGTGTCCGACTCTCAGCGACCCCACGGACTGCTGCCTACCTGGCTCCTCCGTCCATGGGATTCCCCAGGCGAGAGTACTGGAGTGGGTGCCGTTGCCTTCTCTGCTGGCCAGGCACTATTCTGCGTGCTTTATACGCGTGAACTTTCTTAATGCTGCAACAGGTCTATGGGGTAGAGAGGACTATGGTGGTGGTGGTTTAATCACTAGGTCGTGTCCTACTCTTGTGACCCCGTGGACTGTAGCCTGCCAGGCTCCTCTGTCCATGGGACTCTCCAGGCAAGAATACTGGAGTGGGTTGCCATTTCCTTCTCCAGAGGATCTTCCCAACACAGGAATTGAACCCGGGTCTCCTGCATTGCAGGCAGATTCTCTACCAACTGAGCTATGAGGCAGCATTATGATTACCCCCATTTTACAGATGAGAAAACTGAGGCACAGAGAGGTTGAGTTACTTGCCCAAGGTCACACAGTGAGTGGCAGGGCTGGGAGTATGGCAGCCTGACTGCAGAACCCATACTCATAGTCACTAATACTAAACCAGCTAATAGATATTTTATCTTCTGGGAGGCAACTCAGCACCATGGTTAGAGCGGTAGCTAGAGCAAGATAGGCCAGGGCTTAATGCTGCCTCTGCTATCTACCTGCTAGGGGACCGGGGCAGGTAAGCCTTTCTGAACCTCAGCTTTCTCATCTGTAAAGTGTGGCTAATGACACTACCCACTTCACAGAGTGGTTTACGGATCATCAGAGATAAGACAGCTATGTATGGTGTCGGGGTGATTACACAAAGGTGGTGTCCTGTGCTTCCAGGGAGCCTTCCCCGTCATCTGGTACCCACCCCCCACTCTCTTCCAGCTGTGTTCCACCTCCTGGGCCCCAGATGCCCTGCTCCCCTTTATCTGCCTGGCCCTGGCTGGTGGGCTGGCCAGGTGTTTGGTGTACTTCCAGACACAAGTCAGCCATCGGGGTCCAGGCTCTTATCAGTGCCTGCAGAGCAAGGCCTGCAGCTGGGGAGTGGCTGGGCCTGGGGCAGGCAGCAATCTGGGTCATGGGTACACCCTCTAAGGCCCCAGAGGAGCTCAAGGCACCTACGTTCTCCCCTCTGCTCTCTCACTGATGCCTCAGGACCCCAGCAGAAGGGCCTCCCATTGTACAGATGGGGTGACTGAGCCCTAGAGAGAGTCTGGGAGCTGCCAGTCAGTGGCAGAGAGGCAGCCTGGATGTGTCTGGGTGCTCTGGCTCTGGAGGGACCCTCTCCCCGCTCAGATGGGAAACTAAGACCACAGTGCCTGCCCGAGGAGGGCAGTGTTTAGCACCTCAGGGTCGACAAGGTGGAAGTGGCTAGAGATCTGAGGCCCAGGTGGCGACAAGACCAGAGAAGGAAGAGAGAGGTTAAAGATGGGAGAAGAGGAAGGAGAAGGGGACAGGGAAGGACAGAAGAGGGAGAGAGAAAAGGTGCGTGAGGACTTCCCTGATAATCCAGTGGCTAAGACTCCATGCTCCCAATGCAGGGGGCCCTGGTTTGATCCCTGGTCAGGGAACTAGAATTCACATGCCGCAACTAAGACCCAGTGCAGCCAAATAAATAAATAAATATTTTTATAATAATAATAAAACATAATTGAAAAAAAAAAAAAGGTTTCCTCTGCAATACCAGAGACCTTGAATGCCAAGTCTCCTGCAGCAGGGACACCCCATCCTCAGACTTTAGAATTCCCCACCATGGCCATCACTTGCCCTACAACCACCCCAAGGCAGGGACCATTGCCTTCCTCAGTTTGGGTCAGGGACTCGCTCATGCCCCTTCTCTGTCTCTAAGGACTGCGGGACTAGCCATTCCTCAGAAGCAGAGCTCTGTGTACAGTTCTTTCTGTACATACTCCCTGTCCTGTTCCCTTCCACAGTGCCCAGGCTTCTCTGGCATGGTCTTCTCTCTGCCTCTTGCCACCATTCCTAACACC
>SJYQ01000413.1:897192-908397 GCA_006410935.1 Redunca redunca | reverse complement strand
AGGTTCTATGCAGAATACAGGATGCTTGGGGCTGGTGCACTGGGATGACCCAGAGGGATGGTACGGGGAGGGTAGGGAGAGGGGGGTTCAGGATGGGGAACACATGTACACCCGTGGTGGATTCATGCTGATGTATGGCAAAACCAATACAGTATTGTAAAGTAAAATAAAAAAAAAGTTATTACAAAACAATGGCTATATCTCCTCATGCTGTGTACTATATTTCTGTTGCTTATTTATTTTACACACAGTTGTTTTATCTCTTAATCTCCCACTCCATTTGCCCCTCCTTCCTTCCCTCTTCCTGTTGGTAACCACTGTTTTGTTCTCTATACCTTTGTCTGTTTCTGTTTTGTTATATGCATTTGTTTATTTTTTAGATTACACAAGTAAGTGATAAGAAAGTGTTTGTCTTTCTCTTTCTGACTTATTTCACTAAAAGCATAATACCCACTAGGTCCATCCACATTGTTGCAAATGGCAGAATTTCTTTTATTTAATGGCTGAGTAATATTCCATTGTGTGTGTACGCGTGTGTGTATGTGTGTGTGTGTGTTTATAGCACATCTTCTTTATCCATTCATCTGTCAATAGACACTTAGGTGACTTTCATATTTTAGCTATTATAAATAATGTGGCTATGAACATTAGAGTGTATATATATTTTTAAATAAGTGTTTATATTTTTTCCAGATATATAGTCAGGAGTGGAATTGCTGGATTATATGGTAGTTCTAATTTTAGCTTTTTAAGGAACCTTCATGCTCTTTTCTGTAAGTGGCTGGACTAATTTGCAGTCCCACAAACTGTGCACTGGGGTTCCTGTTTCTCCACATCCTCTTCAGATTTGTTATTTGTAAACCTTTAGATGATCACCATTTTGATATTTGTGAGTTGAATTCTCATTGTGGTTTTGATTTGCATTTCTCTGATGATCAGTGATGTTGAATATCTTTAGGTGCCTTTTGGCCATCTGTGTATCTTCTTTGGAAAAACATCTATTCAGGTCTTCTGCCCATTTTTAATTGGGTTGCTTGTTTTTTATTGATATTGAGTTATATGAACCATTTATATATTTTGGATGTTAATCTCTTAGAGTGTGTGTGTGTGTGTTGCTCAGTCATGTCCAGCTCTTTGGACCCCATGGACTGCAGCCCACCAGGCTCCTCTGTCCAAGGAGTTCTCCAGGCAAGAATACTGGAGTGGTTGCCATTCCCTTCCCCGGGGGATCTTCCTGGCCCAGGGACTGAACCTGGGTCTTCTGTACTGCAGGCAGATTCTTAACCATCTGAGCAACCTGGAAAACCCCTTATTAGCCATATCTTTTGCACATGTTTTCCTCCATTCAGTAGGTTGTCTCTTGTCTTTTTGCTTTGTCAGTGGTTTTCTTTGCTGTGCCAAAGCTTTTTTAAGTTTAATTGGATTCTATTAATTTATTTTTACTTTTGATTCTTTTGCCCTGGAAGACAGATCTCAAAAAATATTGCTACAGTATATGTCAAATAGTGTTCTGCTTATGCTCTCTCCTAGGAGCTTTATGGTTCCAGGTCTTCCACGTTGGTCTTTAATCCATTTTGAGTTTATTTTTGTATATAGAATGAAGGAAATGCTCTAATTTCATTATTTTATGTGTAGCTGTCCAATTTTCCGAGTGCCATATATAGAAGACACTGTCTCTTCTCCATCGTATATACTTGCCTCCTTTGTTGTAGATTAATTGACCATATTTTGTGAGGTCACTCAGTCATGTCCAACTCTTTGCGACCCCGTGAACTGTAGCCCACCAGGCTCCTCCATCCATGGAATTTTCTGGGCAAGAACACTGGAGTGGGTTGCCATTTCCTTCTCCAGGGGATTTTCCCCACCCAGGGATCGAACCTGGGTCTCCTGCATTGCAGGCAGACGCTTTACCGTCTGCGCCATAGATTTGGGTTTACTTCTGGACTCTGTGTTCTATCACACTGATCTGTGTCTGTTTTTTCCTAATACCATACTATTGTGACTACTGTGACTTTGTAGTATAGTTTGAATTCAGAGCACATGATTCTTGCAGCTTTTTTCCCTCAAGATTGCTTGGGCAATTGGAGATCTTTTGTGGTTTCATATGCATTTTAGAATTAATTTGTTCTAGTTCTGTGAAAAGTATTATGGTATTTTGATAGAAATTACATTAAAATATAGATTGAAACTGTGAGATAATAAATATGTGCTGTTTTAAGCTTGTGAGTTTTGGGGGTAATTTTGTTATGCAACAATAGATAACTAGTTGAGTTTAGCATATTGTTTTATAACTGTTAAACTGGTTAATGATGCTTTCATATCCTCCCTGAAATAAGTAAACAGTTGGACCACATAGACAAAGATATATTTTTTTCCAGCCTTTGGCCATCAGACAGGATATTTGAGAGGTGGAAACTAATGAAGTCAACTTGTGCTTGCCCAGTTTTCTGCCTTGAAAGAATTTTCAGGCTATAGTGCTAGGAGGGGAGACTCACATGAATTTCAGCAGACTCCTGTATTTGAAGAGAAAGCACAAACATTCTGGGAAGAACAAGACAGCTAACATCCTCAGAGCAGAGTACACAAAAGGAACAAGAACAGAAAAAGACAACTCTGGAATTTTTCAGTGGTTGAGTATGTGGTGGATGCATCAGCAAGTAGTTTATGATAGAACAGTGTGAAGTCAGGAGGCTCCGCCCACATTGGAGGAGGACACGGCCAGGCGTTTTCCATTGCTGGGCCTCTTAGGGGTTCCATTGCTCCAACAACAGGTCCTCCAGGAGGAGGAGACCTGGGCCACCTTCCCTGGAGACAAGGACACTGGGCCAGGCCCTCCCTCGGGCAGTGGCCGGGATGGGGGTTGGCAGCAGGGTAGGGGAATACCCTTCACTCTTCCCTTTGTTTAACAGGCTGTATGTTCATCCACCTCAATGGAACTGACTCAGATACATTCCTTTTTAAGACTAATATTTCATTCTGTGTATGTACCACAACTTTATCCTTCTTTATGCATCTTTGATGGATATCTAGGTTGCTTCCATATTCTAGCTTTTGTAAAAGCTAGGATGTATGCCCAGTAGTGGGTTTGTTGGGTCATATGGTAGGTTTATTCCTAGTTTTCAAGGAATCTCTATAGTGGCTGTATCAATTTACATTCCCACCAACAGTGCGAGAGGGTTCCCTTTTCTCCATACCCTCTCCAGCAATTATTGTTGTAGTTTGTTTGTTTTTTTTTTTTGATGTTGGCCATTCTGACCAATGAGGTGATAACTCATTGTAGTTTTGACTTGCATTTCTCTAATAATGAGAGATGTTGAGCATCTTTTCATTTGTCTAGTAGCCATCTGTATGTCTTCTTTGGAAAAATGTCTGTTTAGATGTTCTGCCCGCTTTTTGATTCAGTTGTGCAGTTTGTTTGTTTGTTTTCTGGTATTGAGCTGCATGTGCTGCTTGTATATTTTGGAGATTAATTCTTTATCAGTTGTTTCATTTCCTGTCTCATTCTGAGCATTGTCTTTTCACTGTGTTTATGTGAAAGTGAAGTCGCTCGTCATGTCTGACTCTTTGTGACCCTGTGCACTGTAGCCTACCAGGCTTCTCTGTCCATGGGATTCTCTAGGCAAGAATACTGGAGTGGGTTACCATTTCCTTCTCCAGGGGATCTTCCCAACCCAGGGATCAAACCCAGGTCTCCCGCATCAGAGGCAGAGCCTCTGAGCCACCAGGGAAGCCCACTGTGTTTATAGTTTCCTTCATTGTGCAAAAGCTTTTAAATTTCATTAGGTCCCATTTGTTTATTTTTGTTTTTATTTCCATTACCTTAAGAGGTGGATCACAGAGGATCTTGCTGTGATTTATGTCAAAGAGTGTTCTGCCTATGTTTTTCTCTTAAGAATTTTATAGATTCTGGTCTTACATTTAGGTCTTTAATGCATTTTGAGTTTGTTTTTGTGTATGGTATTAGGTAGTGTTCTAATTTCTCTCTTTTACACATAGTTGTCCTGTTTTCCCAGCACCACTTATTGAAAAGACTGTCTTTTCCACATTGTATATTCTTGCCTTGTTTGTCAAAGATAAGGTGCCCATAGGTGTGTAGGTTTAACTCTGGGCTTTTTGTCTTGTTCCTCTGTTGATATTTCTGTTTTGTGCCAGTGCCATACTATCTTGATGATTGTAGCTTTGTAGTGTCGTCTGAAGTCAAGAAGGTTGATTCGTCCAGCTGTAGTCTTTCTCAAGATTGCTTTGGCTATTCAGGGTCTTTTGTAGTTCCATACAAATTGTGAAATTATTTGTTCTCGTTTTGTGAAAAATACCATTGGTAATTTAATACGGATTGCATTGAATTTATAGATTGTTTGGGGTATTATAATCATTTTTATAATATTTATTCTTTAAATCCCAGAACATGATATTTTGCCTCTTCATCTGTTCATGTCGTCTTTGTATTGAGATTCCCTAAATTGTCATTTGAAATTTTAAGCTTTTGTTATATTGTTTACCTAAAATTTGATTTGTGAACACAATCATTTCCTACAATCTGAGTACTTCCCAATAATTAAGGACTTTAGGACTACAGAGCAGGTTGGGTATAAATTTTGTACTATCTTGACCTTTTTATCCATTACTGATTACTTTGGAGACATTAATTACACATTAATAATTTTTTTCATGTTTCATAAAAATTAATAATTTTCATCTAGTGACTGCCCTGGATATTCAAAAGTAAATAGGTAAATATATGCCCATACTTGAAAAATCTCATCATCTAATGAGAGAAACCAACACATGAGCATTTAAATATAATGCAGTGTGATACATGCCATGAAAGCACAAGGGAAGGGAGTGGCCAAGCTTTCTGGGCTTCGTAACACCGCATTTTAGAAAAGCCCTGATGACCCTCTTTCATTAAGGTGCAAAGTCACTGTTACTCAAAACCATGCTGTTTCAAAGCTGCTGATGTTTTATCATCCATCCTTTCTTATGCCATCATCATTTATTTTAAGTCATAGAATATTTATGTTGAGACAGTGAAAGAGAAATTCAGGTTTTCCTATTACATCTTTCTAACTCATGAGTCTCCTGTAGAGTAATTTGACAAACGGCATCCACTCTGTGTTTGAGCACTTTTAGGGATGGAAAGCTCAATAAATTTCAGTGTAGCCTAGTCCATTGTATTAATGATACAATTATTCAAAATTTACTTTAACAGTAACTCTTAATTTTCCTTCTAGTCATTTTTCATTCATTACAGACCTGCCTTTGTTTTTCCAGCCTTCAAACAGAGGACATTAATAAAAGCACATATGTAATTTAAAAGTTTAATTACTTTGCAGGTACACATGGCAGAATCAATTTATAAACATCAAAGGAAACATATTTTATGCAGTTTTAATGTACTACAAATTTAATAGCTATCATTTTAGTGGCATATCATTAAATGTCCTTTCCCAACTTATGAAAAGTGTGTTTCAGTTAATGGTACTAGTTCATAAAAAATTTTAAGACTATCTCCAACTCATTTTAAAAATGTAATTTTGATCAATAAAAAAGGTGCTTTTAAATGGCACCATAAAAATAATTTAATAGAACTAGGTTAAAGCAAATGAAGTAGTTAAGAAATTTGTCTTTATTTTATCTGGAAAACTCATTGAAGAATATTTGTAGTATTTAAGCACTTTAGGAAGCATTATCATTACAGATGTGGTNAGATGTGGTATAGAGAGTATATTTAGAGTGTAGATTTTATCTCACTTCAATAATGGCAGATTAAATAATACTTAGGTGACTTCAGGAATATTTGTCTTGATTGTTGCATTTATTTAAAAAAGCAAAGAATGAAACCAATCATGTATACCATTATGTTTTCATAAGTGTTAAGTCGGACAATGAAAATATTAATTAAAAAAGAAAGTGTGAGGACTATGCATTTTTTCATGTAAAGTTTGCAGTTAGCATTCATAACAAAGTTCAAATAACTTTGTTCATAACAAGGTTACTCACTTTCAGGACTCCACAATGAGTGTGAAATTCTTGGCATTTAAAAGAATAATTGCACACCTTCTGCAAGATTAAAAAATAAATCATGCTTGTTCTTAAATTGATGTAATATTTGTTCCCACTTTGAGTGGCCAGCTCTCTATATTCCCTTAGGTGTTCTGCTCACTTGATTAATTTAGAATTAAAAAGTGTCAGGTGTAGGCGATAAATACTAATCCTACTCATGGACTTGTAATCCGCCTCGGCTTCCCAGGTGGCGCTGCTGCTAACGGATCTGCCTGCCAGCGCAGGAGCTGCAGGAAATGTGGGTTCAGTCCTCGAGGAGGAAATGGCACCCTACTCTAGTATTCTTGTCTGGGAAATCCCACAGACAGAGGAGCCTGGTGGGCTACAGTCCCTGGGGTCACAAGGGGTTGGACACAACTGAGTACTTGTAATCCAATTTAAAGTTAATTTTCTTCTTATTGCTGTCTTGCCAAACTTCTGTATGTTTTGAACTTCACAAGTCTTTTTTTGACATAATATGTGCTTGGTTTATCTGGTACACCCCTTTACTTTCATCCAAATTTATTCTTGTTCAGTTCAGTTCAGTTCAGTCACTCAGTCGTGTCCGACTCTTTGCAACCACATGAATCGCAGCACACCAGGCCTCCCTGTCCATCACCAGCTCCCGGAGTTCACTCAGACTTGCGTCCATTGAGTCAGTGATGCCATCCAGCCATCTCATCCTTGGTCGTCCCCTTCTCCTCCTGCCCCCAATCCCTCCCAGCATCACAGTCTTTTCCAATGAGTCAACTCTTCGCATGAGGTGGCCAAAGTACTGGAGATTTAGCTTTAGCATCATTCCTTCCAAAGAAATCCCAGGACTGATCTCCTTTAGAATGGATTGGTTGGATCTCCTTGCAGTCCAAGGGACTCTCAAGAGTCTTCTCCAACACCACAGTTCAAAAGCATCAATTCTTCGGCACTCAGCCTTCTTCACAGTCCAACTCTCACATCCACACATGACCACAGGAAAAACCATAGCCTTGACTAGACGGACCTTAGTTGGCAGAGTAATGTCTCTGCTTTTGAATATACTATCTAGGTTGCTCATAACTTTTCTTCCAAGGAGTAAGCGTCTTTTAATTTCATGGCTGCAATCACCATAGGCAGTGATTTTGGAGCCCAAAAAAATAAAGTCTGACATTGTTTCCACTGTTTCTCCAATATCACTGTAGGATATATACCTATTATATAGATAGATGTCTATATATCCTCTACATGTATAGGTGTAGCCTGTATATCCCTACAGATTCCTGCCTGTCAAGTTGACTGAGTTTTGGAATGCCCAGATAGTTGACTAAACATTATTTCTGGGAGTGTCAATGAGGGTGTTGGCTGATGAGATTAACATTTGAAACAGTGAAGCAGATTGCTATCCCCAGTGTAGGTAGAGCTCATCCAGTCCTTTGAGGGCCTGGATAGAACAGTGCAGGGTCTGGGGAAGGAGGTTGGGGGGGGGGGGCTTGCATTTGTTCCTTTCTGCCTGATTGTATGAGCTGGGACATGAGTCTTTGGCTTTGGGGTTGAGATTTACACCATTGGTTTCCTTCGTTCTCAGACCTTTGGACTCAGACTGAATTATACATGAGCGCGAATTGCAGTACCTATTTTCCTGAGTCTCTGGATTGCAGATGGCTGATGGTTGAACTTCTCAGCCACTGTAGTTCTGTGAGTCAATTCCTTGTAATGCATATATAGGATATTTTGAATATTTAAAATATTGCATTCCTTATAATACATATATATGTTGTAATCATGTATTGATACACGTTCTATTTCTCTGGAGAATCCTGACTAATACAAATATATATATGTGTGTGTATATACGCACACACACACATATATACACATACATAATGGAAGTTTATCTATCTAGTATTACCTATTTATCTATCTATATACCTACCTATGTGTCTGTCTTATATCCTGGAAGCTTTCAGGCAAGTTTCAATAGTGATCAGTGATTTTGGTCAGAATTTTATACCTATATATGTTTAGGTGGGGTTTGGTGCAAAAAGCATTGCATATTGAAATTGTTAACTTTGAAATAAACAACAAAATAAGAACCTTGAATGGGGAAAGAAATGAAAAGGGAAAATTCATGAAATCATTTGCATAAGAATGCCATAAGTATTTAAATGGACAGAAAATTACGTTAGTTTTGGTGAAAATAAGTACATGTAAATTGTTTTAAGCAACTAACCTTCTCTACAAGGGGGACTTGATTTTCTAATAAGATAAGAAATGGAATGAGTTTTTCTTTAAGATTTCTACCTTTGTTCCCATTTTAAAATTGAAATATAGTTGATTTACGATATTGTGTTCAGATTGTTTCATGAACAGAGTCTAATGTACTCTTTTAGTCAAAAAGTCAGTCATATTCCATTTATTGTCAGGAACACTGTGGGGAACCCAGCACATATTGTCATCATGTTATTTTAATTTAGATTAGCTTTAGCAAAAGTCAAGAGCATTATGAAAGTGCTCAAGCTCTATGGGAAATCTATAGGAACCTTGGCATCAGGGTAATGCTGGAGCCTCAAGTTCACCTGGACTCTCTTCCCCATCCATCTCCTATTTCTATGTGTCTATTCTCATCTTTTATTTTGTAGGCATGGTTGGGAAGGTAACCATTGTTAGCCATTCCCAACGTAATAATTTTCTCAGAAAAGATGCTGTCTCTTCCCCAATCTGTTCAAATCAGTCTTGGATTCTGTCCCCTGCCCCCACACCAATCTCTGTGTTCAAGAAAATGTGCCAAGTCATGTTGACCAACCTTGCTTCAATATGTGTACCCTGAAACTAGGGCATTAGAGAATAGATTTATAATCAGGAATAGAAGGTTGAAGAAAAAATATATCAGGTGGCCAAAAAAAATAGACACTGCATTCATCCCATAATATGTAGTAATAGACTGAATGTAGTGTTTATAAATTCAGACTACTAGATATGATTCTATATAAACATTTTAATAAATGCAAAATAAAGCTTAGATTAAAAAGCAGTATTTTATTGGACATTTTTTGCACCAGAAATCAGAGGTCCTGAATCATGAGTTAGTTTCTTTATACTCATAGGCCTTGGAAAAGTCACCTAAATCCTGAGCCGTATTTCGTTCTTATTATTTCTAAAATGAGAGTTTTACAAATATACACTCTGTAGTTTTTTCTTCAAAGTGTCTTTGAAGATGATATGTATGGTTCTGCTGCTAAGTCACTTCAGTCGTGTCCAACTCTGTGCGACCCCATAGACGGTAGCCCACCAAGCTCCCCCGTCCCTGGGATTCTCCAGGCAAGAACACTGGAGTGGGTTGCCATTTCCTTTTCCAATGCACGAAAGTGAAAAGTCTAAGTGAAGTCGCTCAGTCGTGTCCAACCCTCAGAGACCCCATGGACTGCAGCCTACCAGGCTTCTCCATCCATGGGATTTTCCAGGCAAGAGTACTGGAGTGGGGTGCCATTGCCAGAGAAGACTAAATAAAATGGCAAAGGGGAACAAGCTTTATAGCCCTAAAGATTTTGAATAAAATCTGACTCCTTTCAGACGGTAATTACTCTGAATCATACAAAATACTCCTAATCAATAAAATAGCATTAAGCTGACTTGCCCTGAAATATGCAACTTTCCATTCCACATTTGCTAAACAGGCAGAAGACATCCGTGTTAGGAAGTCTGAGTTGTCTTTGCTGTTTCTTTGTTCCTGGCATTGATTTGTATATAGGGTGGTGGTGGTGGTTTAGTCGCTAAGTCGTGTCTGACTCTTGCTGCCCCATGGACTGTAGCCCACCAGGCTCCTCTGTCCATGGGATTCTCCAAGCAAGAATACTGGACTGGGTTGCCATGCCCTCCTCTAGGGCTTCTTTCCAACCCAGGAATCGAACCCGGGTCTCCTGCATTGCATGCAGATTCATTACCGACTGAGCCATATAGGGTAGGAAGGAGAAAAGGGTATTTGTACTATGCTCTTCAGCTCCTTTCAGCTCCAATAGCCACATGCCAGCTTTTCCTTTCTGCCTGAATATCAGCTGTGATTAGACAATTTACCTGAATGTTCACAGCTTATACAAATATCTAGAGATGCAGGGATGGAGAAGGAAACAGCAACCCACTCCAGTGTTCTTGCCTGGAGAATCCCAGAGACAGGGTAGCCTGGTGGGCTGCTGTCTATGGGGTTGCACAGAGTCGGACACAACTGAAGCAATTTAGCAGCAGCAGCAGCAGAATGCAGAGAAACATCATAGGATTAGAATGTTAATCGTGCAGGATATGATGGACCAAGAGTGGGAGACAAGTCTCCCACCTTCTAGAACTTCCAGGTATGCCTTCAATATCCAGTAAGGAGAAGAGATGTAAAGGGTCGACAAGTTATCAATAATCATCACAGAATGAATCTTCTAGGCATTCACAATAAAACTACAAGTGCAATCGTGTTAGTGTCCTTTGTTATATTTCAAGAACTCAGGACCGTTTTTCTTTCTTTTATCCTATTAGATAACATAGTGATGTTTTCTTCCAAAAGAATATCTACAGCTAGATTCACTTGTGGGCTTCCCTGATAGCTCAGCTGGGAAAGAATCCTCCTGTAATGTGGGAGACCTGGGTTCGATCCCTGGGTTGGGAAGCTCCCCTGGAGAAGAGAAAGGCTCCCCACTCCAGTATTCTGGCCTGGAGAATTCTATGGGCTGTATAGCCTACAGGGTCGCAGAGAGTCGGACATGACTGAGCGACTTTCACTCACTCACTCAGATTCACTTGTATTTAAAATAGTGTATGTGAACATAACGATTTATCAGCTTCTATTCATTTCACAGTCACACATGATTTAGTGACAAGAAAAGCTATACTGGTATTAGTTGTTTAACAATCAGATCCATTAAACAATAGAATCACCCACTCCAGTACTCTTGCCTGGAAAATCCCATGGACGGAGGCTGCAGTCCATGGGGTCAGTAAGAGTCAGACATGACTGAGCATCTTCACTTTTCACTTTCATGCATCCACTCTTACTTTTGAGCTCTTTCATGTATGAAATATATCTACTTTTTTGAATGTATACTTTTTAATCTTTTTAAAAAGATAGCATAATATAGTATCATGTTAAGAATATAATATACTGTCTAAACTCTTATCTTTTTCCCTTTTTAGTCCTCTTATCATGGACCC
>SJYQ01000413.1:867143-894328 GCA_006410935.1 Redunca redunca | reverse complement strand
CTTATTTCAAACTGTATGGCAAATAGTTCTTTTATGCCAAAGCAGACTTATATCCTTGAATTGAGCCATGTGAAATAATATAGTAATAATCACTGAATTCTGATTTATACCATTTGGGCATCTACTACATGTAAATCCCTTTTCTAGACAGAGTGAGATTTAAATGATGGATAAGAACCAATGCTGCCCTCCAGAAATGTATAATCCAGTGTGCTCAAGGAAAATTGTTTTTGTTGTTCAGTCACCAAATCGTGTCCAACTCTCTGCAACCACATGGACTGCGGCACATCAGGCCTCCCTGTCTTTCACCATCTCCCCAAGTCAAAGAAAATAATATGCAGAACTGATATGCTTAGGGCTTCCCTGGTGGCTCAGCGGTAAAGAATCCCCCTGCCAAGCAGGAGACCTGGGTTCGATCCCTGGGTAAGGAAGATCCCTTGGAGAAGTAAATGGCAAACCACTCCAGTTTTCTTGCCTGAAGAATCCCATGGACAGAGGAGCCTGGCAGGCTACACTCCATAGGTTGCAAAGAATCAGACTCGACTGAACAACTAAACCACCATTACCACTGATACTCATGTTTAAAGGCAAATAATTTTAAGTGGTATAGTACAAGGTTCTCAAACTGTACTCCTTGGGTCAGAGCACCAGCATCACTTTGAGCTTGTTAGAAACGCATTCTTGAGTTGCATCTCAAATCCTAGAGCAATGTGGGGGATTAGGGGCAACAAGCCCCACTCAGTAAAAGGCGCATGTCCTTTGACCCTAAATTCAACTACTGATAGCTCAGTGTTGACCTGAAGCCTTACCTGTAATATGAACAGTTGATTAGCACATATGGTATATGCAATATATACTGTATTCTTACCACAAAGTAAGCTAGAGAAAAGAAAATGTTGTTAGGAAAATCATAAGAAAGAGAAAATACACTTATAGTAATGTAGTATTTTATTAATACCAGATGTTTACATCATCTGTTCACAAAATGAATTGTCTGTCAATAACTTTATCAATATTGTCTTTTATGATATAAAACACCATAGATGTTACACATACATCTCATAAATGACATAAAAAATGAAGAGATAATGTGAAAATAAATTCATATTTATTTATAAGCATTATGCATTAATAACAAAGAAACAGTGAGACTGCTTTATGGTAGCCTAGTGTAATCAATATGATTACTTCATAGTAGCCTGGCCTATACATACCCGAATTAATCATGAAATTTTGTGGCATACAGTATTATAATCATAATATAGTCTTGGAAACTTCATTACCGTATTAGAAGAGCACTTACCTGTGATGACAGGCTGATACGCAGCCTTTCCAGTTACAAAAGAGAGGCATACTATACAGCAGTGTAATTCTTGGGAAAGCCAAGTTATAGAGCAGGGAGAGAGCTAATACATTATTAATTTGGTGTTAAAGATCACTCACCTTTACGCCTATGTAAGGATAGACCACCCACTTCAAGTCTTGCACATGAAGTTCTGAGCAGGAAATGTTTAGGCGATGATAATGGCACAAAATGTCTCATGGCGTTCTTGCCGTAGTCATTAGACTTTCACATGAAGACCCACACACTCACACAGAGAGAGGCATATTGCCTGTATGGCATGGTTATTTACTATTCATTAAGTGGAAATGGACCACCGTAATGGAATTCATTCTCATCTTCACGTTGAGGCGGAGGGGAGGTGTTGATCTTGCTGTCTCAGAGGTGGCGGAGGATTAGAAGGGGAGACAGGAGAGGCAGACACAGTCTGTGTAACTTTATCGAAATAAATCATAGTTTCTGTCTAACTTTTGTGCTTTTTCATTTCCCTAAAAATATCTGCATGGTACCAGTTCTTCAACAGTTTATTCAGTTTCAGCGCGCGTATCACAGAAGGTCCGTGTCATAAAAGAAATGAATAGCAGTCTTGAAACATCAGAGCCGTTTTGCCTGATTCTCGATTGTGAATCTGCTTTCTGGCACTGCTTCTTCTAAGTCTTCTTCATTATCACCTGACGTTGGTTCGGAAGCATTCATCTCTAGCAAGTGATTTTTTTTTTAATTGATTCCTCTATGTGATATCCATTAGCTCTTGAATTTCTCCAATGTTCTTATCTTGATACACTTCACCACTCACCATTTTTTTGCCATGTGCAAAGTCTCTTTCATGATTTCGTTGTTTGGCTCTGTACTAAACCTTTGAAGTTATGCACCACATCTGCACACAGTTTGCTCCAGTAGGAATTTATTATCTGGGGTGTAGTGGCCTCCGCAGCTTTAACAAGAACGGCATCTTAAATGGTGCAGCTGTGCCAAACTCTCGTGATGCTCCATCTGCCATGGTTCTCCCCCAGAGCACTGACAGTTCTTTTCATAGAATGTCGTGTGCAGTGAACTTTAAAGGTCCTTATGACGCCCTGACCCAGAGGCTGAGTTAGTGACATTGTGTTTGTGAGCAAGTAGACCCCTTCAACAGCTTTGATGTTGAACTCACAGGGTTCTGGGTGTCCAAGGACATTGTCCAATATCACAAGAACTTTGAAAGGCCATCCTTTACTGGCAAGGTACTTTCTGACTTCAGGGAATACCCATCGATGTAACAAATCTAGGTCTTATTGTCCAGACCTTGTTGTATAACCGAAAGACAGGAAGCTGGTGTTTATCTTTTTCCTTCAAGGCTTTGGGTTAGCAGCTTTACAGATAAGGACAATCCTGACCATGAACACAATGGCATTTTCACAAAAAAGTGAAGCTAGCCTATCTATCCCTTCTTGCTTAATTCTGAACAACCCTGGTGCTTGATTCCTTTTCCTACTAGTAAATTTCCTTTGTGGCATTGCTTCCAGATTAGTGCATTTTTATCTCTATTAAATACCCATTCTGGGAGCTCTCCTGTCTCCTCAATAATTTTCTTTCTTTTTATATTTAATTATTTCGCTATGCTATGTCTTCGTTGCAGTTCATGGGATCTTCGAGTTTCATTGTGGCGTGCGAGGTCCTTAGTTGCAGCATGAGAACCCTTAGTTGTGGCAGGTGGGATCCAGTTCCCTGACCAGAGATCAAAGCAGACCACCCTACCCCCCAGCCCCCACCTGCTGCCTATACGCTTGTTGGGGGCACAGAGTCCAGAGACTGGACCACCAGGGAAGTCCCATCCTTGATTTTCTTAGTGGTATCTGGGGACTCATCTGCTGCTGGTTGGTCAGCAAAAACTGATTCTCCAGATACCTTCACATCTCTTTAAGCCAAATCTCTTTCCAAAGTTATCACACCATCCTTTGCTGGCAAAAAGATTTCTCCAGCTTTAGATCCTGCTCTAAGTTGCGATATAATGGCCTTTCTTTTTTTCTAAGCATATCACAGTCTATAGATTTGCCTTTCGGATAGCAATCCTCCATTCACATAAAATTTGCATTTTCAGTACAGGCTATTTCCAAAAGGGGTAGCATTTTTGTGCCTGCTGGCCCAGCAGCAGCAACCATTTCATGAATTTACTTTCCTTTCCTTATAATAAATTGTGCGTGTGCACATGCTAACTTGCTTCAATCCTGTCCAACTCTTCAGACAGCCTGCTAGGCTCCTCTGTCCGAGGGCTTCTCCAGGCAAGAACAATGGGGTGGGTTGCCATGCCCTCCTGCAGGAGATCTTCCCAACCCGGGGATCGAACCTGTGTCTCTTACGTCTCCTATGTTGGCAGGCGGGTTCTTTATCACTCGTGCCACCTGGGAAGCCCCACTCTGGTCTGTACGCTGGATTTACTTATTTCAAAACGGTAAGCAACCACCGCTGCCCACCTCAATCTAGAGTACAGGTCAAGTCCGGCACCTGTTTCCTGTCATGCCCTCCTTTGCTATCGCAGTGCTTCAGTTTCACTAGGGGCACTTTGTGTGGGTGCCTTTGTGTTATTGAGCTTATGGCACTAAATATGATGAAAAATAGATGAGAACCACAACAGGTCACTTTTTCCTGAGACACATGGTTTCTTGGAGTGACCTGTTCGTGTGGAGATGATTCACGTCACCTGGTGTTTAAGCTGATACTCATAACATTTGCACTCACTGCAAGGGTAACAGGAGGTGGCTATGAAGTTATTACAGTGTGTACTGAAGTTAATTTTATTCAGTTGTGATTTAATGCTGCATCTTTACATTTCTCTCAGCTGTAAATGACACCACGTAGTCTATAACTGCATAAGTTTTGATAACTTTTAACTTACATAGACTTGTATATATTTTATGGTAGTAAATGATAAAAGACTTGTATCTATATATAATATATGCATACATGCATACATGACATACCTAACTTTTTCTTATTTTTTTTAGTATTTCCAGGTTACTCAGTTTGTCTGCAAGTTTTTGGTTTTTTTTCAAATTGTTACAAATCTCCAAAACATTTTCCAATGCCAGTCCAGGTCTGATGCATGATACTGGATGCTTGGGGCTGGTGCACTGGGACGACCCAGAGGGATGGTACGAGGAGGGAGGAGGGAGGGGGGTTCAGGATGGGGAACACGTGTATACCTGTGGTGGATTCATGTTGATGTATTGCAAAACCAATACAATATTGTAAATTAATTAACCTCCAATTAAAATAAATAAATTTATATTTAAAAAATAGTCCCTTATAATGGGTCCACACAGTTCAAATCCATGTTGTTCAGGGGTCACCTATAATTCACAAAGTGGACGAAAGGGTGGAACCTAGAAATCTCTTCTTATAGGCCCTCAAGATATGTGTGAAGATTTACTGAATATCTCTCTATGTGCCAGAAAATTCATTTAAATATTACAGTAATCTGTGAGGTTACTTTCACTTTATAGAAGAGGAAATTATCACAGATGTTAATAATATTGTCCCAGGTCACACACCTAAGTAGTGACCAAGATAGGAATTAAAACTTGTTATATTCAGAAATCAGTGAGAGGAATATAAGTTGACCCTTGAACAACACAGATTTGAATTGCTTATTGTTGTTCCATGTCCAGTTCTAATTGTTACTTCCTGACCTGCATACAGATTTCTCAAGAAGCAGGTCAGGTGGTCTGCTATTCCCATCTCTTTCAGAATTTTCCACAGTATGCTGTGATGCACACAGTCAAAGGCTTTGGCATAGTCAATAAAGCAGAAATAGATATTTTTCTGGAACTCTCTTGCTTTTTCCATGATCCAGCAGATATTGGCAATTCAATCTCTGGTTCCTCTGCCTTTTTTAAAGCCAGCTTGAACATCTGGAAGTTCACGGTTCATGTACTGTTGAAGCCTGGCTTGGAGAATTTTGAGCTAGCATGTGAGGTGAGTGCAATTGTGCAGTAGTTTGAGCATTCTTTGGCATTGCCTTTCTTAAGGACTGGAATGAAATCTGACCTTTTCCAGTTCTGTGGCCACTGCTGAGTTTTCCAAATTTGCTGGCATATTTAGTGCATCGCTTTCAAAGTATCATTTTTCAGGATTTGAAATAGCTCAGCTGGACTTCCATCACCTCCACTAGCTTTGTTCCTAGTGATGCTTCCTAAGGCCCACTTGACTTTACATTCCAGGATAGCTGGATCTAGGTGAGTGATCACACCATTGTGATTATCTGTTTTTTTCAAGTAATTAAGGTCCCAAATCAGTTTCCTTCTAAACTACTTGTAAAAAAACCTATTTTATAAAAGTAGATTATTTGCTAATTATAGTTGTTTTGAATAATGAAGCCAAATAATTTATAGAAACTGACAAATGTTCTACTAAATTAAATATTATTTGCATTCTTTCATGCCATTCCAAATTACCAGCATAAATTATCTCACTTCAAGAAAATCCCTTGGTTTGTCACGTGAAAATATAATCATTGTGTCTGATTATTATTTTGTCTGAATAATCTGCTTTATCTTCTATTCACTTATAGGTCATCATCATTAATCCAAAATGAGTTGTTTCCTTTTTTTCTGTTCTTTTCCATTTGAAGTCATTGTCCTTGGAATTCACTTTGAGACCAAAGTTATTTTAACTTAAGAATATCTTGTTTTTGGTAACATTTTATGCTCTCTCAGATTCTATCTTAAACAATTTTATCATATACATTTGTTTATTTACTAGGGTAAACAGTGTCGATGTTTGAGGCCATCTTTTTTGCTTCAGAAATATGGAGCACTCATTAAAAAGATATACCATGTTTCTCTTGCATTTTCAGTAGTTAGTCTGATAAATGGCTCTCATGCAATAAAAATTTGACCTTTCTAGGTATAACAGATATACAGTCCATACCCATCTCAGACACAAACCTAGTACCAGCAAAAAAAAAACGCTTGTTGTCCTGAATTCAGGGCTTCCCTGGTGGCTCAGTGGTTAAAGCGACTGCCTGCAATGCAGGAGACCTGGGTTCAAGCCCTGGGTCAGGAAGATCCCCTGGAGAAGGAAATGGCAACCCACTCCAGTATTCTTGCCTGGAGAATCCCATGGACGGAGGAGCCTGGTGGGCTACAGTCCACGGGGTCACAAAGAGTCGGACACGACTCGGCGAATTCACCCATTAAGTCTGTGACCACGTGAATTGGTGACTGCATTTTTTTTTCTGCTGACAAATCCATCAGTGGTAGGGACTATCAATTTAAATTTGACTGAATTTAAACCAGATGACTTTTATAAAAGCCTTCTGGACACGGTTGGGGAAGGAGACAAGAGGGCAGCATACAACTGCCACATTGTATACCAGAGCCAATTTTAATGACTTCAGGTACCATATTTCAGATTGATTTAGGTTTTCTAGACTGTATACATGGGAACTTCACTCTAGCAAAGATGTGGTTCTCAAAATTACATGGTTACATTTATTTTCCAAATGAAACCCACCTGCAGAGGGTTATCATTTCAAGCTAAACTTCACATCTTCTGTCTGAATTCTCTCTATGAAGATAAAGTTGTTTGAACTATGGTATTCAGTGACACTGTGATATTGTTGGTTATGCTAGACTTGATTCTGTTAAACGGTGTGATCCCTATTGTGGAATAGAGAGGATTTTCTCTGCAGCATGAATGAGGCATTGGTAGTTTCTGATGTAGGAACAAGTCCAATGTTGAGAAAAGCAGGTTTAAAGAGAGGGGGGACAAGAAAGAGAAAATTATAAGATAATGTGATTATTAAATGTTTCTCCTTAACCAAGTTTTTCAGCTAAAATAGAACCAATAGCTATTGATATTTTAAGCATATTCAAACTCTTCCTAAATGGACATTTTTTTTTAATCTCCAGAATTAATATTCTCTGCTTTGGACAAAGAGTGACCTTATTTTTGTCCTTTTGGAGGGATTATAAATATATACATATATGCACATATATATAGGAGGAATTATATATTTATACACACACACATATACATATGTGTGTGTGTGTGTTCTATATATCATGTGGGCTCTGAAACAATTCTAGAATGTCAGCAGAGCTCCTAGAGGCAGGAAGTAAGGCTCATTTCTGTTTCAAACTATATTAATTCTGAGTGAAATCAAGCCTACACTCACATTTATTACTGCAACTAGGTCCAAGTAAAAAATTGTAGACTTTTAATAAGGATATTTCCATTGGTTTCCTTCCATTCTCACAAACTCATAAATCAGTTCCTGTCTGTCAGCCATTACAGATTTTTCAGTCCTTATGACTAAATGTGACAGCCGAATGCTATTTAAATCCATAAAGTTCTATCTCCGTTAGTGAGCTAAACACGGCATTGGCTTCAATGACACTGTCTTTGTTTTTTGGAGTTTATTTTTTTCCAGCTCATTTAATAACTATCTGAAGAAACTGGGAAGACTTTACTCAAATAGAATATATATTTACATAACCAGCAGAGTATATATTTCTTTGAACTGTCTAGCAAATAGTAAGATTAAGTAAAAACTCTTGATGAAGAAAGTAAGGTAAAGCAGAATTTTTTAAATAATAAAATATATATATCTGAACTATTTTGCAGAAACAAATAACTTTTAACATCTTTAAATTCACACTTCAGATCATCAGCAGCTTTGCACACACATGGTAAACATTAATTTCTGGGTAAAAACAATGTGCTTTAATACCACATCTACAGCTTTATGCATATATTCCAAAAGTCTCAGCAGATTAATTAGAGGTATCACATTTTATGGAATGAGCATTACATATTTTCTTGGCCTCTAAATACTGTGTAAAATTTAAATAAAGAATGTATTTCTCCAACAGAGAGAAAGGTGGAGAAAATGCTAAATAGAACTGAAATCAGGCTAATAAGGTGAATGTTTTGCGCCTATAATTTTTGTGCCAATGAAAGTTCTTTTAAAGGGTCACAGTGAGAAGGCAATGATAATTAGACAAGTAAGATATTTGAACATTACAAAATTTATGACAGTATCCAAGGCAGTCGTACCTGAGGCCGACGGAATAGATGTTAAGAAACAGTCAATAGTACTAATTTGTGCCTATTATTTCTAACTGAGTCATGTAGCTCTGTAATTGAAATGCTCAGTAACAGTTTTCTACCTAAATTTTAATGATGCCCTTTATAATTCTCTTTTTAATGCAGTTCCTGAACTTTAGAAAGGTTCTTCACTGCCAAATGTCAGTTCAGTGTGAAGTGCTGCCTTGGAAAAACTCTCACTTAAAAAAGTCGCATTGTTCATTACGTCTGTTGAAAATTGCATTGTCTAGTTATGTGCTAACATTTTTGATTAGTCCTCTCATACTGAAAAAAAAAAGGTAAAGAAAAGATCACTTAAAACTAACAGTTTATTTCCAACTTTCAACAAGTGCTGTTTATAGAATATATGAAAAGAATATTTTTAAAAGAACACTTCCAGTTAGTTCATCAAATGTCACAAGATGGTCATAAACAATAATTCCATAGTTGCTTAGAGAACTCCAGTAAAGAATTATTATCCTAACATTTATTTTTAAAATTATTTAATAAGACTCATTGATCATCACTTTCTACCAAATTCATACTTTCTGGAAAACAGTTTGCTCTTTTTCTTGTATATTGTGGAATCATAAGATCCTTCTGCCCAGCCTGTTGTTTTTTTTTTTTTAATTTATAATGCAAAATCATGTGAAACTAGAATTCCTGAAATGTGCAAGTTAATTCTTTAATTTCAATTTGATAAAAAGAATCCTCAAAAACCAGAAAGAGACTGCCAGGAGTTTTCAAAGTAAAGACATTACTTTTATTAACTTTGCTATTATTTTTCAGTTTGAGGGCATGTGGACTGTTTTGTAACCTGGGTTATGTGCTGAGAAAATACAGTTTAAATTTAGTTGGAGAGACTGAATAATAATTCATCTTGTGGACATGCGAATGTTGAATAAAATTAAGGTCCCTAATACTAGGAGATCAAAATAAAAAGCCAAGGGAGTTTTATCATTAAGGAGAAATTTTAGTATACCCTTTCATCTTTAAATCTCTTTAACAGTCGTGTCTATTTACAAACTTACTGAGAAAACCGCATGTGTCTCTTCTTGGGAGTCACAGCTTTGGAGAGATTAGGACTTTCGGGTTTGCTTTTTTTCTGTGGAGCTCTGTCAGAAGTCATTTATAGGCAAATGATTCTGATTAGGAATAGACCGGCTCTCAGGACTGCCATAAAATAAATCTAAATGTCTCCACGGTGTTTCTGGACCCAGCCGCACTCTCATTAAGGAAACACCACACCGTTGCTATGCTGGCAGCCCTGATTTTGAACACCAGTCTAGGCTGCATGTTAAACAGTATAAATTGCCTTCTTATTCCTCCAAAGGTCCATAGTGCTTATAATTTAGAGCTGAGAGGCCCTCTCGAACAATGTCCAGAAGCATATACCCGTTCTCCCAGAAGAGTGTGATACCTGTGAAACAGATGTCATTAACCACAATTCTCAATTTTTCATGTTTGACAGGCAAAGCCAAATACTTTAAGAATCATGTAACTATTCTTGATAGGTAATAAGTGAATATACTCCCAAGTTAAAATTTCATTTCCCAGTTTCAGAGGACTTCATTACCCTCAGTAAAGCTAATAATCATAATGTGAGGGGGAAAAAAAAAAAAGACCTAAATTTGAAAGCTCCAGACACTAAAAAATTAAGATTTCCTTGGGGTTTTAATAATGTCATAGATCAACTGCTGTGCTTTTCTTTGGTGCTGATTCCAGAATATAGGTTCTATAGCTTATGTTTTCAACCTGGAGAGTCCCTCAGGGTTTGAAACTATGAGAAACTTGCCCTGTCAGAATGCAGACTGCTTAGGGGTAAATGTTCCGGCATCAAATTTATCCTTATTTTTAAAACGTGGCTTTCGGGGTAGTTGTTTACCACTATTGTGATATCTCAAGCTGTCATTTGTGTGCTGATTCACTTTGAAAATGTGGAAAATTATGTGTGTCTCAGTGCTAAGCTAAGGGAAAATACTCGAAGTGAAGGAAATGATGTATTTTGCCACAAAATTCCACTATGAAAAATGAACAAATATTAATCCATTTTAATGACCTACATGCATGCCATGGATTTACAAGATAAAAGGCCGACACCAAGCCAAGTACCTGTGAACAATGATAATTATACAAATTTGTGTAGAGTTTATATAAAGTTCTATGTTAACAAATGGACCCCATTGACTTTATCCTCTTCCTTATAAGGACAGAATTGCTGGACTGAGTCAGACCTCCGAGAAAGCTTTTAGCGTTTTGATTCTTTGTTCAGAAGAGGAAGAAAATGGTCCGTTCAGGTCGACAGACGTGTAAGGAGGACTCCTCTGAGGCGGTCCCCGGGCGGCACTCGGAGGTGCACGACCAAGCAAAGCAGTTCCTAATGCAGACTTGCTTACAGTGAAGAGGGACTTGCATTTTACCTTAAAATGGCTGCAAACTCTTACGACTTTCCAGAGAACAGTGACAGTGGAAAGCAAAGCAAACAAAACGAAATCTAAAAAGGCTAAAGCCTAAAACCATTAGCAGTTTCAACACAAGCATTTCCTTTTCTTCCTTCCCTCCTCTCTTCGCTGTGGCTTTCTCAATACAGAAATAAAACGACTTAAAATTTTTCCAGTTGAGACGCGGAAGCCGTGGAAATTAGGTAATTGGTCTGGCTTTTCCAGAAGCCTTTAACAGGTGTGGGAGAAGGAACCCAGGCCCCTGGCGTTTCATTTAGTGGAAGAATTGAAATT
Source organism: Redunca redunca (assembly GCA_006410935.1). Classification (NCBI taxonomy): domain Eukaryota; kingdom Metazoa; phylum Chordata; class Mammalia; order Artiodactyla; family Bovidae; genus Redunca; species Redunca redunca. Next base: position 883,183 of record SJYQ01000413.1, on the reverse strand, counting down.
AGAAGACGGTGCCTGAGTCTGGTCCCGGCACCTCCTGCTTCTCTGCCCTGTTCCTGTAAGCTGCACGACTTTGGAAAAGTCACTTAGATCTGCAGCACCTTACTTCATTTATCTGTGAAACAGACTATAAGAGCTTTCCTCCCACTTTACCAGGATGAAATGAAGAATAAATGAAATAGTATACGTGAGCAAACACAATTCAATATCTTCTGTAGCCTCAGTTTTGTCACTCACAGAATTTAATGTAAAATATCTCCCAGATAGTAAATAATTCTCATATTAAGAAATGCCCAAATTCTGAATAGTCAAAAATTGGTACATTTAGTTATTACTTTTAATAAAGTGACATCTTCACTTATGCATATTCTCAGAAAGCAATATTGTTTTTTATTTTTTTAAAAAGCAGCATAATTCCAGTCAATCCTCAAAACATCCTGATTCCAACTTTGAAGATATTTTTCTTTTTTATATTCTTTCTGATTATCACAAGACATTAAATATATTTCCCTGTGCTGTACATTAGGACCTTGTAGTTTATCCATTCTAAATGTAGTGGTTGGCATTTACCAACCCCAAATTTCCAGTCCTTCCCTCTCACCCACGCCCTTGGCAGCCTTAAGATTGTTTTCTGTGTCTGTGATTCTGTTTCTGTTTTGTAGATAGGTTCGTGTTAGACTCCCCATGTAAGTGATAACGTCTTTCTTCTTCTGACTTACTTTTGTTGTTGTTCAGTCACTCAGTCGTGTCCAACTCCTTGCTACCGCTTGGGCTGCAGCACGCCAGGCCCCCCGTCCATCACCAGCTCCCAGAGCTTGCTCAAACTTATGCCCATTGAGTCGTTGATGCCATCCAACCATCTCATCCTCTGTTGTCCCCTTCTCCTGCTGCCTTCAATCTTTCCCAGCATCAGGGTCTTTTCTAATGAGTCAGTTCTTCGCATCAGGTGGCCAACGTATTGGAGTTTCAGCTTCAACATCAGTCCTTCCAATGAACACCCAGGACTGATCTCCTTTAGGATGGACTGGTTGGATGTCCTTGCAGTCCAAGGGACTCTCAAGAGTCTTCACCAACACCATAGTTAAAAAGCATCAATTCTTTGGCACTCAGCTTTCTTTAGGGTCCAACTCTCACATCCATACATAACTACTGGAAAAATCATAGCTTTGACTAGATGGACCTTTGTCAGCAAAGTAATGTCTTTGCCTTTTAATACTCTGTCAAGGTCGGTCATAGCTTTTCTTCCAAGGAGCAAGCATCTTTTATTTTCATGGCTGAGATTTAATTTTATAACTTACTTTTAGGATTTTTTTAAAATTTCTAATCAAATGTTGATACTCTAAAGATTTATACCAACATGATTAATCATTCTACAAGCTGATTGGCAAAGTATGGGTTCCAGCAATGGAAGTGAAGTCCTGCAAATGGAATGGTCCTTCAAAAAAGCTTCAGTGCCAAAGCATTGTCGATGTGGTCAGAGGACACAAACACTAAAGGAAAGCCAAAGTTTTTAATTCTAAACCTAGATAATGTATGCTAATCACTGGATTTATTTTAGTTGTCATTCTAGCTATTTGAAAAAGATTTATACCACCAAAGTAATAAATAGATAAATTAGAGTTCCTTGGCAGATCAAAAAAAAAGAGTATTTATTAAAATCTGAATTACTGTAATTTTAGAGGTAACAAACTTTGTAAGGTCTGGGCCAATGTATATTTGTTGTATTATCTCAAATGATTAGCCCTGTAGACACTGGTTTGTTCTTACCATGGAATGTAATTAAGTTAGAATTACAGTTATATTTCTCTTTAGATAGAGATAAGTGTCCATCTATTCTGAAAGTCAAGTTGCAGCTTCTAGACAGGTTTGATAGTTTTGAATGAAGCAGTGGGATTTGTTGCATTTGCCTATCCATATGTGTCCCCAGAAATTTTCACAAAATAGCAGAAGACAAACTGCCGTAAGTGAATGAAAGAAATTTCACAGATATAAAGAACTCCATGAGGGTATGGGTCAAAGGGTCACCTGATATTTGACTTACGAATGTTGTTTGGGAAATACCAAAGGAGTGAATTCATGTGAAAAGTCCTACCTTGAGCTTTTCTTTCAAGATATGTCAGTGGATTTTTTTTGCAGACCATGAATAAAAAGAAAAGGAAAGATCAGAAAAGGTCATGTTTGCTTTGGATCTTGGAAATTGTGCTTTTATCAGAAGAAAGGAATTTCTGACAAAATTTGAAAAACAACAACAGAAAGAAGACTTCTGGTTTGACAGCACTGTTCTTGCACACCAGGTTGCAGTGTCTCAGTGAGCATAACTGGCTGACGCAAAGGAATGCTGGTCGGGACAGTTGGTTAGAGGGTGCAAATGGCAGGTATGGTAAAGGTGGCAGCTGAGTAGTAATTGCCCACTGGATTGCATCCACGTGTCCTCTTTCAGATGTATCAGCTTTAAGCCACAGAATGATTTTCAAGGACTTTATTTCTCGCTCTCTGCTTTTCAAGCTACTCAGTTGTCTTAAAAATTCTTCAGGGTGGTAATGTTGCTTCCTCTTGTCAGATGTCCAGAACTTCTAGCCAGGTTTATTTATCTATTTTTTTTTCTCAAATTAAATTTTTTAGTGCTAATAAACAACAGGTCATAATGAATCAAGTACTTTCTTAAAAAATTTTTTTTGATCTCTATTTATTTTATGCTTTGTCAACAGTGTAATAAGATAGGAAAGATACATTCTGTTCGCTTCTTAAAAATAGTGATTTATTCATCTGTTTGACTCTGTCAGGTCTTGGTTTCAGCACGCAGGGTCTTATGTTGCAGTGTCCAGACTCAGTGGTTGCGGCCCACAGGCTTAGTTCCTCTGCATCATGAGGACTCTGAGTTCCCAGGCCAGGGATTGAACCGGTGTCCCTTGCACTGCAAGGCATGTTCTTAACCACTTAACAACCAGGGAGGTCCTGGAAAAATAGATTTTGAAGTGATATAACCAGACTTGGAATCTTTTCTGTAGCCCAGAAAAGCCCTTAGATTTCCTGAGAAGCATAAAGTACAAGTTCTAGTTTCCTCATCTATAACATAGGAATAGTGATGTTAGGTGTCTTTCAGGAGATTACATATTAAATAAAATAGAATTTATGAATTTTCTGGACCATCGTCTGGCAAATAAACATTGTCCAGTGAGTATTTGTTCAATTCTCTTCTTACAGTGGGAATTAGAGACACTTAAGGCCTTACCTACCTAATTATTTGTTTGTTTGTTTACATTTTTAACTGTTTTTGCAGTTTGTTTACTGTTGTATTTTGTTCAGCCACTTGAAAGCGAAGTGCTTGTGAAAATCTAATGTGATGCATATTACCATACTTGAACTAAACTGCTAGTCCAGGCTTGATGCATGAGACAGGGTGCTCAGGGCTGGTGCACTGGGATGACCCTGAGGGGTGGGATGGGAAGGGAGGTAGGAGGCGGGTTCAGGATGGGGAACACATGTACACCCATGGTTGGTTCATGTCAATATTATGGTAAAACCACCACAATATTGTAAAGTAATTAGCCTCCAATTAAAATAGATAATTTAAAAAAAAAGGAAATCTAATGTGAGACATTTTAAGGATGGTGATTTGCACTCTACTTGCTCTCTCCTTCATTATGTACTTATTTTTAATGAAAACAAGACAAATCATTTATTGTTATTTATTCTACTATCTATAGAATTAATTTGGCAAAATTTCCTAATGCTGTTTAAAAAGTTAACAGCTGTAGGCAACAGGATTCCATCCGCATTTTCATTTTACAATATCACAGTAGAGCATGTGTGCTTCCCTCCTGTGCGGCAAACTTGTCAACAGTTTGTCAAAGAGCAGATACATTCCTCGTGGTAGAAGAGAAACAATTAGTCCTGGGAATGAAACAAGTACAATTTCACTCTCTTTTCTCAGTGAGCTTTAAGTGTTGTAGTATTTGTTGATTAACCCGGTAGTGCAGTTCAGAATTTGGTCTTCATTTTTCAAGTGAATGAGTGAATATTAGGGCCCAGGCTTATTAATTCATTAAAATCCAAATTTTGTATTATCTTTATAAGCATTAAACAAACCAGATTTTTGATGATGAAGTAATGTCATCAATGGTAAAAGCTATGGGATATAGTGTAAAACAGAACTTTATGTTGTAAGTATAATATCCCTAGATGATTCATCTTGAGAAAATAATTTAACATCTTTAGGACTCACATTCCTCATTCATTAAAATGGATGATGACAGTAGTCCTCATCTTATAAGGTTGGTTTAAGAATTAAATGAGATAAATCTTGGAAGCACTTATCACAGTCTCTGGCATGTATAAGCACTCAATAGATATGACTTGCTTTTGCTCCAATAATATGATAACCATATCATATTTATTCCCACATAAACACTTTTGAAAGGGGACAGGCATTATTGATTCAGTCAAATTTTGACTTGGTACTAACGATTCTAATTGTGCTGTCTACAAGATGGAATCAAGATTGCCAAAATGTCAATAACCTCAGATATGCAGATGACATCACCCTTATGCCAGAAAGCAAAGAGGAACTAATGAGCCTCTTGATGAAGGTGAAAGAGGAGAGTGAAAAAACTGGCTTAAAACTCAACATTCAAAAGACTAAGATCATGGCATCCGGTCCCACCACTTCATGGCAAATAGATGGGGAAACAGTGGAAACAGTGACAGACTTAATTTTCTTGGGCTCCAGAGCTTATTCATCTTTTAACTCAATATCTGTTCCCCTTTACTGTTATCTCCCCCACTTCCCTGGCTACTAGAAAGCAACATTTTATTCTGTTACTATGAGTTACTTTTTTTGGATCCCATATATGTGAGATTGTGCTCTGGGTGATGTTGAAGGACAGGAACACCTGGAGCGCTGAAGTCAAGGGGTCACAAAGCGTTGAAGGCGAGTGACCAACGGAGTGACTGAACAGCATCACAGCTTTTTTTGGTAGTGATATTGACTTACTCTTCATCTATAGTACCAAACAGAATACTGACACTCCAGGTTTTGGTTCAAGGGCAGAAGGATGAATTATCTTTTATCTAGCTTCTTTCATCATTCAAGGTGATACAAAGTACCACCTATAAAGCATTCTTGTCAAACAAAAAAACAGAACTTGTTCTGATCAAGCCTCCAGATACACTCTATATTGTAAATTTTAAAATAAGCACACATTATTTTAAAATATACAGCAACATATTAAGCTTGTTTATCTACAGGTAATGAAATTTAAGATGATTTGTATTTTCTAAAGTCTATGGAAGATGTAATAATATCTATTATAATATATGGCAATAGAAGGGTACAAACCAATACAATATTGTAAAGTAATTAAACTCCAATTAAAATAAATTTCTATTAAAAAAAGAGATATTCAAGAGGCAAGTTGCTAGGGCACAGAGATGAGTTGCAGAAACTGTTAGAGACAGGAGCTGATCAGACTTACCCAGACTTACGTCTCTTATCCATAGAGAGGATTACCACAAGTTTGATAGTTCTATAGAAGGATGAATAAGCATAGATTTATCATAAGGACAGTTTGTGACATGTTTAAATGGAAGTCCCTGCAGTATATCTTTGGGGGAACTGGAAAGGGCTAAAATTTAGGGAAGTATGTAAACTGGACATGTAGTTAGTACAAATCAGTCAAAATAAATTCATTGAGCAATAAAACATGTTCTAAATAAAGCATTTTGGTTATTTTAGGATCCCACATAAAGAAAGTCAATGGCTCTTTTGCAAACAACTGAATTATTTTTAGCAGATAGTTTTTATTATAAATATTATATACTCTTGAAAAACTTCATTTTCTTAATCATTCATTTTCTTCTCCTATGTTATAAATGTCTGTTCACTCTTTAGGGAAGAAAAAGTAGTGCTTCAACAAGTCAAATTTGGTGAACACACTTTACTTTGAAAAATAATTTCCAATACGAAAAGGGGAAAAAAATGCTGTACTGAATTGAAAATATTTTGCTACTTCTTTTTTTTCTTTTAAAACCAGCCTTTGTTTCTCTTGCTCTCTTCCTACAGAGAAACAGCAGAGAATACATTTTTTTTAAATACAAGAATTAATTATCACTCTCGTATTACCTCCCTGTGGTTTCTGGAAAAATGCAATGCTGACTACAATCCCTGGCTGCAGTGTTTGTCTATGCATGTTTTGAAAATGATTGTAGCTATTTTATGTCATCAGGCCTCTAAATTATACTCTTCAGACTTGCTCAACTTATTTCCTCATCCTTTCTCCTGTTCTTGGCTTTAGGAATTATGAGACCTTGGTTTTTGTGACCATTATGTGCCTTTTGAGTGTTCACTTTATCTCCTTTTCCACCAATAAGATTATTTCTATTTTATGGAGAAATGACTTTATCAGCATGCCACTTGTCCTCCTCCTCCCAAATTCAACCAAAACCAAACCCCTATTATGGTCTTGCGCTAAGTCACTTCAGTCGTGTCCAACTCTTCATGATTCTATGGACTGTAGCCTTCCAGGCTCCCTTGTCCATGGAGAGCCTCCGGCCAAGAGTACTGGTGTGGATTGCCATGCCTTCTCCAAGGGATCTTCACAAACCAAGGATTGAACCCCTGTCTTTAACATCCCCTACCACTGGCAGGTGGGTTCTTTACCACTAACACCACCTGGACAGTTTACTGATGACATGAATTTAGAAATGGAATTTGCTGTTGTTGATGTTCAGTCACTACATCCTATCTAAATCTTTGTGACCCTATGGACTGCAGCATGGCATTTCTCCCTGTCCTTCACCATCTCCCAAAGTTTGCTCAGATTCATGTCCATTGAGTTGATGATGCCATCCAACCATCTCATCCTCAGTCACCCTCTTCTCCTCCTGCCTTCAATCTTTCCCAACATCATGGTCTTTTCTAATGAGTTGGCTCTTCGCATGAGGTGGCCAAAGTATTAGAACTTCAGCATCAGTCCTTCCAATGAATATTCACGGTTAATTTCCTTTAAGAGTGATTGGTTAGATCTCTTTGAAGTTCAAGGGACTCTCAAGAGTCTTCTCCAGCACCAAAGTTTGAAAGCATCGATTCTTTGGTGCTCAGCTTTATGGTCCAACTCTCACATCTATCTGTATGTGACTACTAGAAAAACCATAGCTTTGACTATATGGACCTTTGTCAGCAAGATGATACCTTTGCTTTTTAATATGCTGTCTAGTTTTGTCGTAGCTTTCCTTCCAAGGAGCAAGCATCTTTTAATTTTTGTGACTGCAGTCACCATCCACAGTGACTTTGGAATCCAAACAAGGAAAATCTGTCACTGATTCCACTTTTTCTCCTCTTTGCTTCTATGAAGTGATGGGACCATATGCTATGATCTTAGTTTTTTTGAATGTTGAGTTTTAAGCCAGCTTTTTCACTCTCTTCTTTCACCTTTCTCAAGAGGCTCTTTAGTTCCTCTTCACTTTCTGCCATAAGGGTGGTGTCATCTGCATATCTCAGGTTATTGATATTTCTCCTGGCAATCTTGATTCCAGTTTTGTGATTCATCAAGACTGGCATTTCACATGATGTACTCTGCATGTAACTTGAATAAGAGGGTAACAACATACAGCCTTGATGTACTCCTTTCCCAATTTTGAACCAGTTCATTGTTCGATGTCCAGTTCTAACTGCTGCTTCTTGACCTGCATGCAGGTTTCTCAAGAGGCAGGTCAGGTGGTCTGGTATTCCCATCTCTTGAAGAATTTTCCAGTTTATTGTGATCTGCACAGTCAATGGCTATAGCATAGTCAATAAGGCAAAAGTAGATATTTTTCTACAATTATCTTGCTTTTTCTATGATCCAATGGATGTTGGCAATTTGAACTCTGGTTCTTCTGCCTTTCTAAATCCAGCCTATAAATAATAGGTCTGTCTGACCTACTCAGACCAAAAATACTGTAATCAGTTATCCCTCTAATTTTCAATCAATTCCATTTTCAGAATAAATGACAGAGTATATATAATAAGTAAAGCTATCAAGACAGTAAATGAGCCTATAGTTCTGATGCAACTCAGATATGATCATTAAAATATGAGCTTGTGTATTATAGACCCAGAAAATAGTAATTCTTTAATCAGACCACTGCAGACAGAAATTCCAAACTGTCCCTGTCACCTAGTCTCCAAAAATTGTTTGACATGAACAGTATCTCCCACTATGCTTTACTATATTACCCCCTCTTTCTGAATCTGGGGTATCCTATCATTTGTATTAGCTGAGAGAATATTGAAGAAATTATGGCTTGCCAGCTCTGGGTCATACCTTCAAAAGGACTGACAACATCCATTTTCTTTGCTCTTGGAAAGCTCACACCCATAAGCCAGTATGTAAAAAGGCCGATTACCCTCCTGGAGAGGCTGCATGGGGCAACAGTGTCAACAAGCAAAGTCCTGAGACCTCATGGACAGGAAAAGGGGCCGGCTATATTTCAGTGGAACATGCAAATGATTCCAGTCTCAGCTAAAGCTGTGTGGGAGTTCTGAGGTGAGAGGACCTCAATTATTCAGATGTGTCCACTCAACCNTGTTCACTCAACCCACCAAATTATGAGAGGTGGTCTGACAGTTGCTTTAAGCTATTACGGTTAGAGATAGCTTTTGCAGAGATAATCAGAACAAATTGGCACTAGAAATTGTTCCATGGAAACAGAGCCTCAAAAATGGAAATTTGTTAAGTAGCTCTCTTATTTTATTAGATTTAAAGGGTTCCATGAGCCATGGCACTTCTGGCTCCTGGTGTGCCCTAACAGAGTGGTCATTTAAGTGATCACATGTAGTTGTCTATAGTGATTAAATGCTTATAGAAGGGTTTTAGGTAACGAGGGAGTAACTGCTCTAGAAATGTTAAATAAGAGATGTAATAGATGTGGTTGGTCACTTCTAAATGCACCGGAAAATGGGAAAAAGAAAATCATAAGCTCAGGGTTTTAAATTATCAACTCAAACTCTAAATTAAGAGACTAGAAAACTTCCACACTGCTCTAAACAATGCTTCTATTACGTATAGTTGCACAGTCAAGGTTTCTGAAAGCCAGGCTATGACCAATAGCCCGCTTTTTGCTTCAGGAACAGATTCAGTATCACGTACAGTAATCACCAAATGCTGAGTGAATGAAGGAGTGCTTGAAAAGAAGGACCTGGTTCAAAATGAATATGACAAAAACTTAACAGAAGCTGTGTTTATAGGTAAATGCACTCTGCCTTCATCTTAAGGAAGACAAGAAGGAGAAAACATTTGCATCTAAGACTAAAAATTATAATTCTGACTCCATTGATTTGAAGAGGTTTATGGGAAACACATCTTTTATATGGAATAGTTTTGGTTATATATGGTTCCTTTTTGGTTTCTTACCTGTTTTTTTTAATATTAAGTTTAATTAAATATATATATGGGAAAACTTATTATAAATTGAAATGGGTAGGGTTACCCATTTTACCTCCAGTCATGATAATTCAGTTATGTTTTTTAAAAAGGAGGATAAATTCGTTTCAGAATCCCTTTCAGATTTCTTATTTCAAAGTGATTCCTCCATTCAGATTTTCTTTTTAAAACAGCAACAATCATTTCTCAATTCAGATTTGTGATGATCATTTTAAAATAATAAACAGCTTGCATTTGTGACCTGACTTGACTAGCATGGTATAGCTTTTAGCCATGCTTATACAGAAACTCTGCTGCTGCTGCTGCTAAGCCGCTTCAGTCATGTCCGACTCTGTGCGACCCCATAGACGGCAGCCCACCAGGCTCCCCCATCCCTGGGATTCTCCATGCAAGAAGACTGGAGGGGGTTGCCATTTCCTTCTCCAATGCAGGAAAGTGAAGAGTGAAAGTGAAGTCGCTCAGTCATGTCCGACTCTTGGCGACCCCATGGACTGCAGCCCACCAGGCTCCTCCGTTCATGGGATTTTCCAGGCGAGAGTACTGGAGTGGGCTGCCATTGCCTTCTCCGATACAGAACCCCAGCTCACCATAATCCTGGTGGAAGGATTGGGTTTCTATTTTTATTCATTTTCCCTCAAGAGACAGGCACTTGGCTATTTACCTCCATTTCCACTTTTGGGGGGTGTCATTATCGTTGCCTCTGGGTGACATAAACGGCCTGTTCAGCTTAGATTCAGCAAACTTTTAGAATGCAATTTAGTATCTGCTGAAGCCTAAAGGTAAGCACACATGCCAGACAATATTTCATAGGAGAATATTCCCTACTCACCTATGTTATGAAGAGTGATCTTCATAGAGGTAGTTGCACTCCATTCTCTAAATTGTTTCTAAATTTCCTTGTGGCTGTCTTAAGTCAATAGAGCAATGTAGTGTACCTTTTGAAAAATCTCCTGTCTCACTTCTCAATACTTTCCTTTCTTTTTTTTTTTTTTTTCATTTTAAGCATGAGACTCACCTTCATACACTGTATAGTTATCTGTGATCTATTGGTCCACCTCTGCTGGATTGATGCCAGATTTCAACACTTAGCTCCCCACTGGCAAGCTACTTTCCCACCAGTGGTTAAAAAATGATCACTTTTACGCTTAAGCACACACATTGACATCTCCCGTCTTGAATTCCTCTGAAAAAGAAGAAAAATAGCTAGAGAAGTCTACCATAGCAGCCCCCTCTGGCAGGGATTCGAAAGTAAAAGAGCATTTCCAATTTCAGTCAAACCCAACTGGTTCAGAAAAGTTCAGGCCCTTCAGAAGTTAACACAGGGCTCCCTTTGGTCGCATCAGGATGGATATTCCTATCTGCCCAGTTTCCTTTTACTCAGTTCAGCTGTTTTGTTATTACTTATAGAAAATGTTGCCTCAGCTGGAAAGCTGAATCATATCAGAAGCCATTTTTAGAGGAGTTTAATGATGATATTTCCGTGGGACAAAAGGAAAAGAGAGCCCCCTCAGGATTTCTTTAAAATCCATAAAGCCAGGTTTTGAAAAGAACATGATTGGAATGCAGCAAGAAACCTATCCTTAACAATTCCTCTTCATTGAATCGCTTCCTGGTTGTTCTTTAAATGGCAAGGCTTCATAGTAGAGGGCATCTCTACTCACTGGAAAAATGGTAGCCTTCTCATGGCACAAAAACTAGTCAGTATTTCTTTCACACAAAGAATTGAAACAAACTTTTCTCTCTTTCCTGTTTTAGGATGAAATTCAGTTTTGGCCAAAGATTTTTGTTTTTCTTCTGAAGGAAAAATGGGATAAGAATCCTAATTTTTGTTTAATGTGCCAATTGGAGTTGAAAGTAAATTCATAATTTTCTTGAATTTGAAATTTTTGATTTCATAAGCAAATGGAATTGTTAGATTACTGTTGCCTAGACAACAACAAAAAAGGATCTTCATGAGTTATTAACATACAATGGACTAAAAATGCTATACTATTTTGATGAAGCTTTAAGTGAAATAAAAAGGTTTCCCTGGGTATTTAGAAAGGATATCTAAGTAGATAAATTAGCACTTACAAAAACAAACAAACAAAAAATCGCCATAAAACAGACAAAGTACAACAAAACAGAGAGCAGACAAGACTAAAGGATGGTGTTGAATCAGGTGTTTCCCTGCATGATACAGATGCTGATGCAAAAGATGTAGAGAAGGACCTTTGGGCTGAGGAAGCTAGGACTTTCCGATACAAACGCTCCTGAGGTGGTCACTAGATGACATAAGGGGTAGAGTTAATGTTAGAGGCTATATCTTGACCTTTTAACTCTCTAGAATAAAGAAACGGACATTTCTATAAAGTCAGTGTGACAAGCAACCCTAAAAGTCCTTAACTTAAGTTAAAGGAGATGAACACAGTTAAAGGACATATGGTAAAAGAAACTAAAAGCATCGAGAAAGACTGAAAAGAAAGGAGAAATACCCGAATACCATGTCTTTACAAAGAAGACAGCATTCATTAACAGGAAGTCATGAACAGTTACAACCGTAGGGCACAGGGTAAGGAGGGTGATAACTGCTGGAAGGCTAAAAGAGAAGGACTCAAACAGATCAGTAAGATTTGTGACAAGATGGTTTCTGTCGACATTACAGCAGTTTCAGTGGAGTAGTTGATGGAATTTTGAAGAGATAAATGAAAAATCAGGGGCAATAATTAGATGCAGTTACCCAAGAATTTTAACTGGGAAAGAAGGGACAAATAGCAATGAAGTAATAACAGAGAATTGTGTTTATGTATGTGTTTTGATAACCAGTTTGATATAACTGGTGTTTTATAATACTTTTTAAAAAGCTTTTTCTTATCTGAAATAGAAGGATATGAGAAAGAATTGGAAGAAAATGAGACAGAATTTTGTTCTCTTTCTATTTCAGAAGAGATATGTAGAAATAATATTCCTCAAAATGGAAGAGAATGTAATAAAGCATTACTCTACTAGAGTAGAGGAGTGAGTTTCAGAGAGAAGGAGTTTATGTCTCTGAAATCACAAGGATATATGAGAAAAGAAAAGGAAGAAAGAAAAAGGTTCAAATAAGGGTGAGGTTGTATGTGTATACATACATGAAATGATCTTGATCACTTAATGCAGAGTGCAAGTAAAATGGAGAAAAGAGGTTGGAAGTTGACAAGACGTTAGAAAGATGGAATATTACCTACAGACTATAAACTGGAATACCTAAAGACAAGTTGAAGATTAAAACAAATTTTAATTTTGTTGCTTAAACATTCAGAAGGTTATGCCTGCTTTGTAACTAAAGGAAGTAGACACAGAACAAAAATTGTCTAAGTTTTCAGTACTGAAAATCCCATACTCCGAGCCCAGCCCTGCCATCGTTCTTGAACTTTTTATGGCATTACTTTAGGTTAGCCGAGTTGAAGGTTTCTGTTAGCGTGAAAGAAGCACCAGAATTATTCCTGCACTGACGGCACTCTCGGTCAGTCAGTGCTACTCATGGAGTAATTAACCACGCTTAGCCTAAAGACATGGCCCTCTAACACCGAATCTCTGATGGCTCAGTGGATAAAACATCTGCCTGCAATGCAGGAGACTTTGGTTTGGTCTCTGTGTCAGGAAGATCCACTGGAGGAGGGCAGGGCAACCCACTCCAGTATTTTTGCCTGGAGAATCCCATGGACAGAGGAGCCTGGTGGGCTGCAGTCCATGGGGTCAGAGTTGGACACGACTGGGTGACTAAACAAATCCTCCTCCACGGTATTTCTTCAGTTCAGGTCAGTCGCTCCATCGTGTCCGACTCATTGCGACCCCATGAATCACAGCACGCCAGGCCTCCCTGTCCATCACCAACTCCCGGAGTTGACTCACCTCCATTGAGTTCGTGATAACATCCAGCCATCTCATCCTCTGTCGTCCCCTTCTCCTCCTGCCCCCAATCCCTCCCAGCATCAGAGTTTTTTCCAGTGAGTCAACTCTTTGCATGAGGTGGCCAAAATACTGGAGTTTCAGCTTTAGCATCAGTCCTTCCAAAGAACACCCAGGGCTGATCTCCTTTAGAATGGACTGGTTGGATTTCCTTGCAGTCCAAGGGACTCTCCAGAGTCTTCTCCAACACCACAGTTCAAAAGCATCAATTCTTCAATGCTCAGCTTTCTTCACAGTACAACTCTCACATGCATACATGACTACTAAACCATAGCCTTGACTAGACAGACATTTGTTGGCAAAGTAATGTCTCTGCTTTTCAATATGCTATCTAGGTTGGTCATAACTTTCCTTCCAAGGAGTAAGCGTTTTTTAATTTCATGGCTGCAGTCACCATCTGCAGTGATTTTGGAGCCCCCCAAATTAAAGTCTGACACTGTTTCCACTGTTTCTCCATCTATTTCCCATGAAGTGATGGTCCCAGATGCCATGATCTACATTTTCTGAATGTTGAGCTTTAAGCCAACTTTTTCACTCTCCTCTTTCACTTTCATCAAGAGGCTTTTTAGTTCCTCTTCACTCTCTGCCATAAGGGTGGTATCATCTGCATAGCTGAGGTTATTGATATTTCTCCCTGCAATTTTGATTTCAGCTTGTGCTTATTCCAGCCCAGCATTTCTCATGACGTACTCTGCATATAAGGTAAATAAGCAGGGTAACAATATATAGCCTTGACATACTCCTTTTCCTATCTGGAACCAGTCTGTTGTTTCATGTCCAATTCTAACTGTTCCTTCCTGACCTGCATCTAACTCATAGCTAATTTTATAAATGAGATCTCCAGTGGTCTTAAGACCACACTGTATTTTAAGTACTTTCATCTTTCATGTGGCCCCTCATTCAATTGACTCTTCACTGACAAGTAACTAAAATAACAAATGTACTTACACTAGCTTGTTGTATAAATGTAGCTTCATCTCTCTTGCTTCTTAATAATCACTTACTAAGTGTTACTGCTTTTATTTAGAAGAATCCCAATATCTATCTGGAGGTTTCCTTGCCATGAACTGGTCAATAACCTAGGGTGTGTGTGTGTGTGTGTGTGTGCTCAGCCATGTCTAATTCTTTGGAATTCCATGGACTGTAGCCCACCAGGCTCCTCTGTCCAGGGGATTCTCCAGGCAAGAATACTGGAGTGGGTTCCCATTTCCTACTCCAGAGGATCTTCCCCACCCAGGGATCGAACCCACATCTTCTGCATTGGCAGGCATCTTCTTTATCACTGCACAATCTGGAAGCCCAGTCTAGGGCATACGCAGGATTACTCCTTCCTGTGAACGCTGCTTCTTCTCCCAACAGGAAAGAGATAAGGGAAGAGAGTGATAGTCGAAGAACTCAGCTGCCTGATTATTCCACAGTTTCTACACCTCATGTGCAAAAACCAAGGTCCCTGGGTAGAGGTCTTAGAAATAATTCAAGGAACAATTCTTTTATTGCACAAAAGAGAATTGTGCAGATGTAAAAAGGGAAAAATAATATTTCAGTAATATTTCACTTGGGCTTCCCAAGTGCCTCAGTGGTAAAAAATCTGCTTGCCAAGCAGGAGACCAAGGCTCGATCCCTGAATCAGGAAGATCCCCTGAAGAAGGCAATGGCAACCCACTCCAGTATTCTTGCCTGGAGAGTCCCATGGACGGAGGAGTCTGGTGGGCTATAGTCCATGGGGTCACAAAAGAGTCAGACACGACTTACCAGCTAAACAACAACTTTTCACCCGTGTTGTCACGGTGAAGTTGAAGTGAGTTAATACATGTAAACAAGTTAGAACAATTCTAGCATATGGTAAGTATATGATATAAATGTTAAGTGGTATAGTTGTTTTTAGTATTTAATGCTGTGTACATACTATACATCTAGTAAGTATTGTGGGTTTTTTTGAGGCAACAAATGCAACTACACACATCTAAAAAAAAAACAACAAAAAACAAATTTTGCACTATTCCTTCAGATTATTCAGCAGGCTTAGATTTTTTCCCTGTCCATCATGAAGATAAGAAAGAACTGAGTAGAGACATGGAATGGTCTCAAAAGAAACACAAGTCCAGATGTGAGTAATTGTTTTCCCACGAAAGTGAAAGTGAAAGTGAAAGTGAAAGTGAAGTCGTGTCCGACTCTTTGCGACCCTGTGGACTGTAGCCCTTCAGGCTCCTCCATCCATGGGATTCTCCAGGCAAGAATACTGGAGTGGGTTGCCATTTCCTTCTCCAGGGGATCTTCCCGACCTAGGGATCAAACCCAGGTCTCCTTCATTCCAGGCAGACACTTTAACATCTCAGCCACCAGGGAAGTCCCAAGTGGGTATTAAATGGGGGAAAAAAATCATAAGTATTTGCATACTGATGTTTAAAAAGTCAGTTTATCATTTTTATTAGAAAATGCAATAACTGTTATAACATTTATGCAATTTTTATTACTTCCTGTCACTGAAGTTTTTCTTTAAGAGGAGTTTAAATTTCAGGTAACATCCATAGAATCTGATTGTAATGGTAGGTTATATTTTTATTTATGACCCATTTGAAGAAAATGAAGTAAATACAGTATTTTTACAATGACTGTAGAATATGTCAGAATACACATATACATGTATATGTTTGTCAGAATATCATAAAAATGTTACATTCTATTTTACCA
>SJYQ01000413.1:831460-867127 GCA_006410935.1 Redunca redunca | reverse complement strand
TTTCTTCTATATTCTTGAATATTGGTCATTCATATTTATATATATCAAATAAAAAGCATATTCATATAACCGATAGTGGTTGGGCCTCTGCTATTCTGAAATTTAAATATAAACAAACATATTTTATGTAAAACACCTTATAAGCATAAGAGACTTTAAAAAGCTCAAAAAGCTTTAAAATTTTCCTCTAATATTTACAAAGTGAAACACAAATTTCAAGTGTTAGACTATAAAGATGCAAAATAATAGTAGGTGGCAAAGATTACACATGAAGGAATTTCATTCTCTGTGGAAGTTGCAAATTTACCTCCAATATGAGAAAAGCGCTTATTAAAATAGTTCATTTGGTTTCTAAAAGATATCAGTTCTATTAGAAGTCTGGTAAAATGTCTTTACATGGCAATCAGTTTATTAGGCTTTTAAAGTTGAAACATGGAATTCAGTCTTTTATAACTAGGAGTTCCTGAACACAGGCATCTCCCTTAGCACAGTCCCTCAAGGCTGGGTTGTAACTTGGCTCCTGATACTGGCAGATTTTAGGTAGCAGATACTCAGCATTTCGGGGCTTCTCTGTCAGCTTCGATGGTAAAAGATTTGCCTGCAATGCGGGAGACCCTGTTTCAATCTCTGGGTGAGGAAGATCCCCTGGAGAAGGGAATGGCAACCCACTCCAGCATTCTTGGCTGGAGAATGCTATGAACAGAGGAGCCTGGTGGGCTAAATAGTTCGTGGGTCGCAAAGAGTCGGACACGACTGAGTGACATAAGCACGCATGCACTCAGCACCTCATGAATTTAGCTAAACATTTAAATGTCCTTTTCATATTGTCTAAGTTGTTTTTGTTTTATTTTTCTGCTTTTTTTTTTTTACAAAACATATACAAGCTCCCAAACAAAATCTGATTATTCTTCATTAAGGTTGTAAATTTATTACAATCTTAAGGATGCTGCATTTCATGTGCAATCTATAATAAATCTAATTACCAATATAAACTTATTATAAGTATACAGAAAGTGAAATTAAACAAACAGAAACCCCAGTTATCTTACTGCTGAACCTTATATGTGGTTTGCCAATTGGGTGATTATTTCTAACATTATCATAAAAAAATGCATGCATGCATGCATGCATTCATTGGAGAAGGAAATGGCAACCCACTCCAGTGTTCTTGCCTGGAGAATCCCAGGGACAGAGGAGCNATGCATGCATGCATTCATTGGAGAAGGAAATGGCAACCCACTCCAGTGTTCTTGCTTGGAGAATCCCAGGGACAGAGGAGCCTAGTGGGCTGCCATCTCTGGGGTCACACAGAGTTGGATACGACTGAAGGAACTTAGCAGCAGCAGCATCAAAACATACATAAATGTGTTGGCACTCTTTTTATACTTTCTCAAACTTAGAGTTATAATATACTTTACCTTCATTCTGTGATTAGTAAATATTTTGTCTTATTAATCAACTATCTTTCTTACTCTTTACTTACAAAATACGGTTAGAATCACAGAACTATACAGTATAGATAAATTCTATCCACTCATGTATGAAAATAATAAGATCTGGGCATATGGAGAGATCTCAGATTTTCACAGGTAAGGAACTTGAACTCCAGTTCAAGAGGGCAATGCTATAGATGTGTTTTACATTCCAAAATTTCTTCATGTTTCAACCAATGCTAAGACATATCTTGATAAAGCTGTCACATTTTAAAAGTGCTGAAGAATAGGTCCTATGACTATCAAATGAGTTCATCAGGGACCAAAAAAGACTTCAGATAAAAAGACAACCATAAAGAAAGAAAATGGCTGCATGGTTCTGTCCATTCGAATGAAGTGGTAGCCAATTTTCATGTTGTAACTTTACATTTTTATACCTTTTAGAATAGGACTTGGTGTTTTGGTTTCCCCTTTTAATTCCTTTGGAATTTAATTCAAAAGTCTAACAAGTAGCTCTCTGTGCACACAATTAATCAGTTNATACTTTACCTTCATTCTGTGATTAGTAAATATTTTGTCTTATTAATCAACTATCTTTCTTACTCTTTACTTACAAAATACAGTTAGAATCACAGAACTATACAGTATAGATAAATTCTATCCACTCATGTATGAAAATAATAAGATCTGGGCATATGGAGAGATCTCAGATTTTCACAGGTAAGGAACTTGAACTCCAGTTCAAGAGGGCAATGCTATAGATGTGTTTTACATTCCAAAATTTCTTCATGTTTCAACCAATGCTAAGACATATCTTGATAAAGCTGTCACATTTTAAAAGTGCTGAAGAATAGGTCCTATGACTATCAAATGAGTTCATCAGGGACCAAAAAAGACTTCAGATAAAAAGACAACCATAAAGAAAGAAAATGGCTGCATGGTTCTGTCCATTCGAATGAAGTGGTAGCCAATTTTCATGTTGTAACTTTACATTTTTATACCTTTTAGAATAAGACTTGGTGTTTTGGTTTCCCCTTTTAATTCCTTTGGAATTTAATTCAAAATTCTAACAAGTACCTCTCTGTGCACACAATTAATCAGTTTATCAAGTATTTAATATATATGCATTACTATCATCAGAATAGAGGTTAAACAGTTTCTGCTGTTTGCCTCACTAGCTTCTGAGTCAAAGTCTTACTTAAGTGTGTCTAATTGGCAGAACTAGGTCCCTTGCTTGAACTCTAATGAAACCCCCCAAATTTGTTCTTTCATGTCTGTTTTGGAAATATATCAATCATTATAAGAGCTAAGTTGCTGTAGCAAAGATAGCCCAAAGTACAGTTGCTTCTAGAGCAGTACATTTTTCCTCCGATGGCAAGCGGTTCCAATGGCACCACACCTGGTGTCCAGGTTGTACGAGCTCTGCATGTTCATTCTGGGTCTGATGCTGCTGCTAAGTCGCTTCAGTCGCGTCTAACTCTGTGCGACCCCATAGACGGCAGTCCACCAGGCTCCCCTGTCCCTGGGATTCTCTAGGCAAGAACACTGGAGTGGGTTGCCATTTCCTTCAGTTTCTCTGGTGGCTCAGACAGTAAAGTGTCTGCCTGGAGTGAGGGAGAGCTGGGTTTGATCCCTGGGGTGGGAAGATCCCCTGCAGAAGGAAATGGCACCCCACTCCAGTACTCTTGCCTGGAAAATTCCATGGACTGAGGAGCCTGATTGGCTACAGCCCATGGGGTCACAAAGAGTCGGAGGCGACTGAGCAACTTCACTTTCTCCAATGCATGGAAGTGAAAAGTGAAAGAAGCCTTCCTGGCTCCTCTGTCCATGGGATTTTCCAGGCAAGAGTACTGGAGTGGGGTGCCATTGCCTTCTCCATCATTCTGGGTCTAGACCTTTCCATTCTCTGTCTTGGCAAGCTGCAAGGTTGCTGTCCTCATCTGCATAATCAGAGCTTGATTGCAAACATGCTGTTGTTTCCTTTCACAAGAAGAGGAAAGAACACTAATACAGAAGTGGGCAGTGTTTTGCACTGGAGATGATTCAGAAGTTAAGTCACTTTCCTTACAACCTATTTATGGAGGAGGCCTTCCAGAAAGAGGCTCTTTGATAGGAGCAGAGGAATGTCATCTCTGGCTGGTCCGCCGTGTGCCCTCTGCAAGTCTATCACAGTAGAGGAGGAGAAGATCTGCTTGTTTCAGACACAAGAACCCCTACGAGTTCCCCAAACTTGGAAACCAAGCCCTGCTGGGTTAATTGCCTAAACCTTTGACCAACGTTTCAAGTTCTTCAAGCAAACGGGCATAAAATCAAATTCTGTAGTAGAAACCACTTATCTACAAAACTTGAAAATGCATGTTTCTGAAAATGTCGTGTTTTAATGACATTTTCACATGACAACTGATATACACATATCATAAAACAATTAACTTATACATATTGTATTAAGGTCTGCATGAAAGACTAAAAAAAAAAAACCACTGCATTCATACATATTAAAAATATGAGGCTTTCTTGGATCCTCAAGGGCTTGGATTTTCTTTCAACATGACCAATGAATGAACTTCCCTTTGCTCATTTTTTCTTTTAACCAATAGTTATTGAGTGCCTATCTTTGGATAATAGCATGTTCCCTAGACTCAAGGAAATGACAATTTAGTAAGAAATATAATAAGGATATTTTTTACATGAAGTAAAATAAAACACAAATGCCATTTTTGTTTGCTATGTGAGAACTTGATTTCCAGAGGTATACAGAAAATAAGTCTAGGGAAAGAAGAATCAATTCCAATTAGGTTCCAACTATGGAAACATTTAAGTATTATTTGATACACTATGGAGAATCCATTTTGTTTAAGGAGTAATTGATCAAAGAAGATTATTTCTATAGTGTTCATAATTGCAGTTTTCAACACTTGTCTCAGTAATATTGCAGCGTCAGTGACATGTGAGTTCAGAAAACCTCAGCCCGTTGTGTCTTCTCAAATAGAGATAAGGAGACTGTCAGAATGTCAATCTTCTGTTCCAAAATGCCTCAAGAATGACAGGCCGCAAATCACTGTGGACAGGAAGAAATGAAAGTCTATATGTCAAATGTGTTTCCCCCGCCGGATTTAAAGATGAAGAAATCCTCTTAAACTATACATTAATATGTAGTAACTGATATATCCAGATCAGCTTAGACATTGCCATTCTTATTGTGTGGGTATATAAAGTTAGCAGCTTAGAAACAACCATTTGCCTCCTGGCCTAGAAATCAGAAATTTGTGTGATTTCACTACCAATTTGTCTATGCAGTTGAAGACCACTGAGAGCGTTTTTAGGGGCTGGTTTGTTTATACTTAGGAGATACGCTGCATGCAATGATACGGTTTAATAAAATAAACTTTACTCTTGTTTTTCTTTCTTTTTTTTAAATCTTTACTCTTCTTAAGCCAGGTTTCTCAGGGACTATTTTGGTAGTTTTTTATAGGAAAAATTTGTGAGACACTGAGGCCTACTACATTATTTAAAACAGCATGCGATAGCATTCCTACTTTTCATTAAAATCCATAGATATTTTAGGGACCTTCTTGAATTAGTTGAAACTGAGTCCGTAATGGTGTTTATGATTCCATCTAGCAGTTTATCTCTGTTTTTAATTTTAAATCAATTGTTAATATTTACTTAGAGTTTTTTTCTTTTTTATATAACATACTATAAAATGTATGCCTTTAAAATGTACAATTGGAAACTTTTAGTAATTCCACAAGGTTGTACAGCACTACCCCTCTTTAATTCCAGATACATTTCCACTCCAAAAAGAAAACTCTAGCCATTAGCAGTCACTCCCCATTCACAACTCTCCACAAACCCTGAAAATCACTAATCAACTCTCTGTCTCTATTGATTTTCCCATTCTGAACTCTATTATTTGAATCATATAGCCTTTGAATCAAATTTAATCATACTGAAATTGTGGCCTTTTTCATCTTGTTTCTTCCACTTAGCATAGTGTTTTCAAGGTTTATGTTGTAGCATGTATCAGTACTTCATTTTGGTGAGAATAAATAATATTCCTTCTAAGAGAAGGCAATGGCACCCCACTCCATTACTCTTGCCTGGAGAATCCCATGGCCTGAGGAGCCTGATGGGCTACAGTCCTTAGGGTTGCTAAGAGTTGGACATGACTGAGCAACTTCATTTTCACTTTTCACTTTCATTCATTGGAGAAGGAAATGGCAACCCACTCCAGTGTTCTTGCCTGGAGAATCCCAGCGACAGGGGAGCCTGGTGGGCTGCCACCTATGGGGTTACACAGAGCTGGACACAACTGGAGCGGCTTAGCAGCAGCAGCAGCAAATAATATTTTTATTGTATGGATATACAATATTGTGTTAGTCAAGGTGATCCAAAGAACAAAAACCACAGAACAAATGTGAGTGAAGTGAGTGCAAGCTGCGTGCTTGTGTCCAGCTCTTTGCGAGACCATGGACTATACAGTCCATGCAATTCTCCAGCCAGGATACTGGAGTGGGTCAGTCAGCCAGTCAGTCAGTTCAGTTGCTCAGTTGTGTCTGACTCTTTGTGATCCCATGAACCCCAGCATGCCAGGCCTCCCTGTCCATCACCAGATCCCAGAGTTTACCCAAACCCATGTCCATTGAGTCGGTGATGCCATCTCATCCTCTGTCATCCCCTTCTTCTCCTGCCCACAATCCCTCCCAGCATTAGGGTCTTTTCCAATGAGTCAACTCTTTGCATGAGGTGGCCAAAGTATTGGAGTTTCAGCTTCAGCATCAGTCCTTCCAATGAACACCCAGGACTGATCTCCTTTAGGATGGACTGGTTGGATCTCCTTGCAGTCCAAGGGACTCTCAAGAGTCTTATTCAATACCATAGTTCAAAAGCATTAATTCTTCAGCACTCAGCTTTCTTTATAGTCCAACTCTCACATCCATACATGACCACTGGAAAAACCATAGTCTTGACTAAATGGGCCTTTGTTGGCAAAGTAATGTCTCTGCTTTTTAATATGTTGTCTAGGTTGGTCATAACTTTTCTTCCAAGGAGCAAGCGTCTTTTAATTTCATGGCTGCAATCACCATCTGCAGTGATTTTGGAGCCCCAGAAAATAAAGTCAGCCAGTGTTTCCACTGTTTCCCCATCTATTTGCCATGAAGTGATGGGACCAGATACCATGATCTTAGTTTTCTGAATATGGGTAGCCTTTCCCTTCTCCAGGGGGTCTTCCCAACACAGGGATCGAACCAATAAGCATCCCTATATTATCTCATCTCACGTTATCTATAATGGGTATACGCATATATAATGTGTAATATGTAAAAATATGTAAATAATATATATAAAAGGGATTTATTATAAGGTGTTTCATGTAATGATGGAGGCTAAGTCCCATGATCAGCTTTGTATAGTCTGGAGAGCCAGGGAAGCTGCCACTGTAGCTTGTAGGCCTGAGGGCCAGGAGGTTGATGGTATGGATTCCGATCACAGTCTGAAGACCTAAAACGACTGCTGTCCTAACTCAGCCAGCAAAGTAGAGTAAGGATTAGGCGGAGTGAGAATTCAATCTTCCTTCATCATGTCCTCTCAGACTGGATGATGCCCATTCACGTTGCAGAGGGCCATCTGATTTATTCCATGGACTGAATTCAAATGCTAAGCTTTTCAGGAATACGGACACACTCAGGAACATTCTTTAGCAAGTGTCTGAGCATCACTTGGCTTGGTTAAGTTGATACATAAAGTTAATCATCTGCACATTTTATCTGTTCATTAGTTGTTGGAATTAGGACTGTTTTCACTTTGACACTGCTCTGATTAGCAATGCTGTTAACATTTGTGTATACATTTTTGTGTGAACATGATATTTCAGTTCTCTTGAGAAGATACTTAGGAGTGGTATTGCTGGGTGGCATGTTAACTCCATGATTAACTCCAGTTCCTTGAGAAACTGCCACACTGTTTGCCAAAACAGCTCTATGATTTTGCATTCCCAACATCCACGTGTCAAGGTTCCAGTTAGTCTACATTGTTGCCAGACTATTATAAGATAGTCGGTTTTGATTTGCATTTATCCAGTGACCAATAATGTTGAGTATATGTATTGGGCATCTGTTCTGATCCTTTGCCCACATTTTCATTGGGTTGTTTATAATTCATTTGTAAGTGCTTTTTCAATATTCTGGATACTGAAGATATGAGAGAGAGCAAAAGAGAGAGAGACAGACAGATAAAACACTGAGATATATCATGTCCAGATACATCTACTGATATATATGATTTGTAAACATTTACTCCCTTTCTGTTAATATACTTTCATTTTCTTCATGGTGTCCTTGGAAACACAAATGTTTTATCTTTTGTTATCATCCTGTTTATTTTTCTTTGGTTGCTTGTGTTTTAGATATCCTATCTAAGAAGCAATGATTAACCTAAGGTCATGAGTATTTGCACTTATTTATTTTAAGAGTTTAATACTTTTCACTTGAATTACTCTAATGTTTCAGTGTGAAGTACTTTAATATTTTTTATTGTGCAAGTCTGATAGTGGAAATATTCTCAGCCTTTGTATATTTTGTGTTTTTCAATTTTTTTTTGTTGTTGTTCAGTTTAAAAGAATTATCTTACTGGATATACAATTCTTGTTTGAAAGATTTTTTTCCTTGCACTTTCAATGTGCCTTTCCATTGCCTCTGGTCTCCATTATCTCTGATGGGAAATTAGCTGTTAATTTTATTGAGGATCCTTTGTACGTGGTAAGTCTCTTTTACTTCTTTCAAGACTCTGTCTTTGCATTTGGTTTTTGACAGTTTGTCTCTGATGTGTTTCAGTGTGGATCTCTGAATTTTTCATACTAGGAACTTTTTGGATGTATAGCTTCATGGTTTTCATTAAATTTTGGAAACCTTGGTGATATTATTTTTTAAAATGTTCTTGCTTCTCTCTCCTTTGCCTTTCTTCTGATACTCTGATTATGGCACATAATGGCATGCACGACAGTGCCTCATAGGTCTTTTTGAGTCAGTTCTGTTTTTCTCTTTCTTCACCAGTCTGGATAATCTAAACTGACCCATCTTAAAGTTTGTTGATTCTTTTCTTCTACCTGCTGAAGTCTTCTTTGTAGCTTGCAATTAACAGAAGATTTCATTTAATTATTTTGCTTTTAATCCCAGAATTTTCTATGTGATTCTTTTATATCTTTATTGATATTTCTTGCTTGTGAAACACTTTTGACATACTGTTTTTTGTTTATTTTCAAGACATGCCTTATTTTACTTGAAGAGTTGACTCATTGGAAAAGACTCTGATTCTGGGAGGGATTGGGGGCAGGAGAAGAAGGGGACGGCAGAGGATGAGATGGCTGGATGGCATCACCAACTCGATGGACATGAGTTTGAGTGAATTCCACGAGTTGGTGATGGACAGGGAGGCCTGGCGTGCTGCAGTTCATGGGGTTGCAAAGAATCGGACATGGCTGAGTGACTGACCTGAACTGAACTGAAAGTAGTTGTTTTAAATTCTTGGCCTGGTAAGTACAACGTCTAGGTTTCCTCAGGGGAAATTTCTTTTAACTGCTTTTTTTTTCTTCCCTTACTGCATAAAGGCTATATCTTTTTTGTTTCCAGACTTAATTTTTAGTTGAAAATTGGACATTTCAAATAATATAATGTGGTAACCCTGGAAATTTTACCCTTAATTGCCATTTGCTATCAGGGTTTGCAGGTCAGGAAGCAGCAGTTAGAACTGGACATGGAACAACAGACTGGTTCCAAATAGGAAAAGGAGTACGTCAAGGCTGTATATTGTCACCCTGCTTATTTAACTTCTATGCAGAGTACATCATGAGAAACGCTGGACTGGAAGAAACACAAGCTGGAATCAAGATTGCTGGGAGAAATATCAATAACCTCAGATATGCAGATGACACCACCCTTATGGCAGAAAGTGAAGAGGAACGAAAAAGCATCTTGATGAAAGTGAAAGTGGAGAGTGAAAAAGTTGGCCTAAAGCTCAACATTCAGAAAACGAAGATCATGGCATCTGGTCCCATCACTTCATGGGAAATAGATCAGGAAACAGTGGAAACAGTGTCAGACTTTATTTTTTGGGCCCCAAAATCACTGCAGATGGTTAAAAGATGCTTACTCCTTGGAAGCAAAATTATGACCAAATTAGATAGTATATTCAAAAGCAGAGACATTACTATGCTGACTAAGGTCTGTCTAGTCAAGGCTGTGGTTTTTCCTATGGTCATGTATGGATGTGAGAGTTGGACTGTGAAGAAAGCTGAGTGCCAAAGAATTGATGCTTTTGAACTGTAGTGTTAGAAGACTCTTGAGAGTCTCTTGGACTGCAAGGAGATCCAACCAGTCCATTCTGAAGGAGATCAGCCCTGGGATTTCTTTGGAAGGAATGATGATAAAGCTGAAGCTCCAGTACTTTGGCCATCTCATGCGAAGAGTTGATTCATTGGAAAAGACTCTGATGTTGGGAGGGATTGGGGGAAGGAAGAGAAGGGGATGACAGAGGATGAGATGGCTGGATGGCATTACTGACTCAATGGACAAGAGTCTGAGTGAACTCCGGGAGTTGGTGATGGACAGGGAGGCCTGGCGTGCTGCAATTCATGTGGTTGCAAAGAGTCGGACATGACTGAGAAACTGAACTGAACTGAACTGATCAGGTTTTATTATTGTTAATGGTTTTCCAATGACCTTTACAAGCTCTTTCTGTAACATCTGTATTCTTTATCCTATGTAATCACTGAAGTCTTACTCATTTGTTTCTTGATCAGCTAATATTTGGAAAAAGAGATTTTATTAAACACCTGAAACTAATACTTGTTCTTGCTGAGAGGGGCTCTGTGTGTATATTAGGGGATGTCTTCAACACAGTTGAAGTATTTACCTTTGCCTTCACTTACCATTTGTGTGACCCAAAAAAGCATATTAAAAAGCAGAGACATTATGTTGCCAACAAAGATTGGTCTAGTCAAAGCTATGTTTTTCCAGTAGTCATGTATGGATGTGAGAGTTGGACTAAAAAGGAAGCTGAGCATCAAAGAATTGATGCTTTTGAAATGTGGTATTGGAGAAGACTCTTGAGAGTCCCTTGGACTACAAGGAGATCCAATCAGTCCATCGTAAAGGAAATCAGCCCTGAATATTCATTGGAAGCACTGATGCTGAAGCTGAAACTCCAATCCTTTGACCACCTGATGGGAAGGACTGACTCCCTGGAAAAGACCCTGATGCTGGGGAAGATTGAAGGCAGGAGGAGAAGGAGAGGACTGCCAGGGTCCAGCCCCGGTGGATCCAGGGAATTTGAAGCAGAGATGATGTCGGCATCTGGGGAATTAATTGCTTAATTAAAGATATGGAGGGAGATTAGAAAGAAATAGTGTAGTAGGAAAATAAGTGGAGAAAAGAGGCTGAACAACTTGGTTTAAGCGGAAAACCAATAAAACTCCAAGACTAGGAGTTTGAACCACCTACGTAGGCCACAGGTTCCTGCTTGAATAGTGGAGGGTGCCCTGCCTTGGGCTCCCTCTCACATGGGTCTTAGAAGCCAGGGCAAGTAAGTAGACATGGCGAGCCTCCACTCTCCAGATGGGAATTCAGCCAGAAAAGAAGAGAACAAGAAAAGACCACACGGGAGAAACCAGTCTTTCCAGGAACTGGTCCGTTTCTTTATTTTCCAGGTCCACTTTTATACTTTTAGTTGTACTTAGAGGTAAATGTGTTCTTAGCATATCTTTGTTCTTACAAGGGTCTTACATTTGTTTTACAATATCTTCTGGTCTCGAGACTTATTAACATTTTATGGCCCCACCTTTCTTTCTATTGATAAAGTTTAATCAATCAGAAAACTTGTTTCTCCTTAAGATCTATTTAGTCTTAAGATAGTGATAAAGTTACATTTTTACATAGCAAGGACACAATGATTTATAAGAAAGAAAGAGGAGTACAGTGATCTATAACAAAAGAGAAAATTCATTAACTCAAAAAGTCTAGTATTGCTAACATCAAAACTACTATATGTCTTTTTCTACATTCCAATTACATTGATTAACATACTCCCAGGTGCCTAAGGATATGGAGGCCTGGTGGCAATCATTAAGTGAGCAATGAAACCCCTCACCAACATAATTTCTGACTAACTTGCTAATACTATACTAATAATTTTCTAACTTCTCAAAAGAATCAGTTTTTAGAAAGTTTAAAGCATCTTGTGCCTCTGACTGTTGGGAGGCTGTAAACAATCACATGTGGCCTGATAATCCTGTCAGGCAGGCTAGAGAGCCATCAGAGGAGTTTTTGGACTGAAACACACCCAGGAGATTTATTAACTGTAGTCTTAAGTTAACTCCTTTACAGAGAGAGGTGGTGGGGGATAGCCTCCTGTAATGTCAGAAGTATAGGTGAAAGGCTTAATGCAGTAAGGCAGGCAGACTCTGGTTTTGGGGGCAGATGCAGGAGCAGATTCAGCGAGGCTCCCTTAAGGCCAGACTTACCTTTGCCTGTCGGGCCCCTTAACCTCATGACCTTTGCCACGGGCGGGACTCCTCGTGCTGGCTCCCGGCAGATGACAGAGGATAGGATGGTTGGATGGCATCACCAACTTGATGGACACAAGTTTGAGCAAGCTTCGGGAGTTGGCGATGGATAGGTGGAGAAGGCAATGGTAACCCACTCCAGTACTCCTGCTTGGAAAATCCCATGGATGGAGGAAGCTGGTAGGCTGCAGTCCATGGGGTCGCTAGGAGTCAGACATGACTGAGCGACTTCACTTTCACTTTTTACTTTCATGCATTAGAGAAGGAAATGGCAACCCACTCCAGTGTTCTTGCCTGGAGAATCCCAGGGACAGGGGAGCCTGGTGGGCTGCCATCCCTGGGGTTGCACAGAGTCGGACATGACTGAAGTGACTTAGCAGCAGCAGCAGCAGGGAAGCATGGCATGCTGCAGTCCATGGGGTCGCATGAGTCAGATATGACTGAGCGACCGAACTGACTGACCATGAATAGAATGTCAAGGTCATCCAGAGGTGAGGATTTAGGGCTTTCTCGGGGCCTGAGCATGTACAGAGTCTTTGATATGTTGACAAGTCTGAATGCATACAGCTTTCTGCTTTATCAAGAATGTGCTGAAAATTTTCAAAGACCATATGGACCTCTCATGCTGTATTTTTTTTTTTTTTAAGTTTTTTGGTTAGTCTTTTGCTTGGTCCAATTCTTGTCCACTATGCCAAGGAGCTCTAAAGTTAAACAATTACCTGTAATTTTTTCAACACAAACCTCAGGGGAAAGGCTTTTCACATTTGGTGAGCTCAGAATAAAGTCAAATAAAGACAGTTTTGCAAGTGATGTCTTCTAGGGAATCCATGAATAGGTCAAATACTGACAATTCTCTGCAAATGGAACTTTGGAGGAGCTCCAACACTGTTCTGTTCCTTCTCTTTGCTTCCACACTGCTGGTTTTCATTGTCGTTTCGGACTGATAGCTTTTAAGACTACAACCAAGATAGAGAGTTTAGAGAAGGAAATGGCAACCCCCTGCAGTATTCTTGCCTGGAAAATCCCATGGACAGAGGAGCCTGGTGGGCTACAGTCCATGGGGTCACAAAGAGTCAGACACGACTGAAGAGATTTAGCGAGACAGAAAGTTATGGCTGTGATTAAGACAAGTTAACAATGCCACAAAGTTCATTGTTCTTGCTGAGGTTTAGGTGTTTTTCTTTAAGGGTTATAGATCTGCTGTCAACTGTAGCTAACTTCCAGAGTTCTGAAAGTGTTGCTTCTGACAATTTTTTATAGATTTATAATTGCTTCTTTGTAGAAGAGAATTTTTGCAGGTTCTTACTCTGCCATTTTCAATAATGTTCTCTAGTGCTCTTGAGAACATATTTACTTGGAAAATAGTTGTATTTCTCACTTTATGATGCAGTAACAAATTTTAGTTATGCAGTGAGTCAAACTGTTTGTTCAGGAAGGGGGACTGAGCCCAAACAGGATCCAGATCATTGTTAACAATCATCATTCCTGACAATATAAATGGTTTAGCAATCTTTACAACAGGGCTCAATCAGCATTGTGGGATAAAAAGTATCAAAGTAAATGTGTATGAAACATGAGAAGAGTCTCATAATAACATATAATTGGATATTACATACAGGTAATCTAGAAAATCAGCATCAATCAGGAAAGTATGGGCTCGAAGGCTTTATTAGAGACCAGAATGTGCACTGCTGTACATACTCTGAAATATGATAGGAATGTACTTATGTTACTTTAAAATGTGACAGGCATTTTTTCTACCTTTGTGGTATTGGATAT
The DNA here is from genome assembly GCA_006410935.1 of Redunca redunca. Classification (NCBI taxonomy): domain Eukaryota; kingdom Metazoa; phylum Chordata; class Mammalia; order Artiodactyla; family Bovidae; genus Redunca; species Redunca redunca. The sequence continues at coordinate 853,357 of SJYQ01000413.1, read as the reverse complement.
ATAGTTCAAATATAAAAATGTCCTTTTGAATTCTAAGAGATAATGATTGTTTTATATTATGTTTATCAATTAAAATTTCTCACCTGAAAAATAGATGATTGCTCTCTGTAGACAGTTTCAAGAAAATACAAATCAGTGGAATAGAAAATATATCTAAAGAAAACTTGTAATACCTGACTGGAAAATGTAGAGTTAAAGCTGGTATAAATTCAAAAGAAAAAGTGACTTTTATAAAATGCTAATCATAGCAGATGTAATGAATGTTTGTTGTGCTACAAAGAAAACTGAAGTTTAAAAAGTTCAATGAAAAATTTCCAAGAGTTGCAGCCACTCTGGAAAATAGTTGCCATATGATCCAGCAATCCCACCCACACCTGGGCACATACCCAGACAAAACTATGATTCAGAAAGATGCATGCACCTGCTAAGTTCATCACACACTGTTTACAATACTCAAGATATAGACACAACCTAAATGTCCATCAACAGATGAACAAATAAAAATGGTGTGTGTGTGTGTGTGTGTGTGTGTGTGAAATGGAATATTCCTCAGCAAAGCAAGAAATAATGTCATTCCCAATAGCATGGATGGAACTAGTGTTTATCAAACTAAGTGAAGGAAGTCAGAAAGAGAAAGCTAAATAGCGTATAATATCACGTATATGTAGAATCTAAAGTATGACAGAAATGAACATGTCAACAAAATAAAACCAAACTCACAGACACAGAGCACACACTTGCGGGTGTCAAGGTGGGGGTAGGCAGGGAAACACTGGGAATTTGGGATTAGCAGATTCAAACTATCATATATAGGATGGATAAACACAAAATCCTATTGTATAGGACAGGGAACTGTATTCAGCATCCTGTGACAAGCCACAATGGAAAAGAATATGAAAAAGAATATGTATATATAACCGAGTCAATTTGCTGTACAGCAGAAAATAACACAACACTGTAAAATAACTATACTTTAATACAATTAAAACAAGTTTTTCACCAGATGATTCTTCATGAAATGTCTAGAAAAGATGCATATTGTATAAAAATTTCAATAATGCAAGTTCCAGTAGTTGGTGATGGACAGGGAGGCCTGGCATGCTGCAGTCCATGGGGTCGCAAAGAGTCAAACATCACTGAGCAACTGAACAAGAACAAAAATGTCCAAAAGTAATATGCTAAATTTTGGGATTGACGGTAGAAACAAAGTGATTAAGCTTCATTGAGTACTGTGGCTAAGAAGACAACAATTTAAGAAAAAAATAAATCAAGGCTCACAGGATCTCTAGTCTTTTTAGCTAATTAGCTTTATGTTCTGTTCCACTTGGGCTTCCTTTGTGCGCTTGCCAAATTATCCTACATGCAGTCTCTGAAGCCCTTAAACTAGTTATCATTCAAAATCTCCTTTGTTACCTATTTGGAACTTTGGATACATTGTTTCCTAAAGTTTTTATAATCATTTGGTTTTAGACGAGATCACAATTTTGAAAAATAAAATGCATGGTTAATTTACAGTAATGGTGATAAAGGCATGGGGTATGATACCAGAAAGCAGATGCACTTGATTCAAAAGCAGAGTTTTTTGTTCTTTTTTGTGGGGCCTGGTCAACTTTGGGAAACTTTTAAAGGAAAGTGAAAGTTTATTTTTTTCATGCCTACCTTCAATTTAGGTCCTCAGTTTGTGGTTGTTGTGGTTCAACTGCCCGGTTGTGTCCAATACTTTGAGACCCCATGGACTGCAGCAGGCTAGGCTCCCCTGTCCTCTGCTATCTCCAAGAGTTTGCTCAAACTCATGTCCATTGAGTCAATAAAGTCATCCAAGCATCTCATCGTCTGCCACCTCTTCTCTTTCTATCTTCAGTCTTTTCCAGGATCAGAGTCTCGCCCAGTGGGTCAGCTCTTAACATCAGGTAGCCAGAATATTGGAGCTTCAGTTTCAGCATCAGTCCTCCCAATGAATATTCAGAATTGAATTTCTTTAGGATTGACTGGTTTGATCTCCTTGCTGTCTGAGGCCTCTCAAGAATCTTCTCCAACACCACAATTCGAAAGCATCAATTATCTAGCACTCAGCCTTCCAATGTGATCCAGTTCTCAAATCCATACATGACTACTGGAAAAACTATAGCTTCAACTATAGGACCTTTGTTGGCCAAGTGATGGCTCTGCCTTTGAATACGCTGTCTAGCTTTGTCGTATGTTTCCTTCCAAGGAGTAAGTGTCTTTGAATTTCAGGGCTGCAGTCACTCTCTGCACTGATTTTTGAGCCAGAGAAAATAAAATCTGTCATGGTTTCTACTTTTTCCCCATTTGTTTGCCATGAAGTGATGGGACCAGATGCCATGAGCTTTGTTTTTTAATGTTGAGTTTTAAAGCAACTTATTCACTCTCCTTGTTCACCCTTATCAAGAGACTGTTTAGTTCCTCTTCACTTTCTGCCATTAGAGTGATATCATCTGCATTTCTGAGGTTGTTGATATTTCTCTTGGCAATCTTGTTTCCAGGCTGGGAGTCATACAGTCTGGCATTTCACCTGGTGTACTCTACATGTAAGTTAAATAAACAGGGTGACAACATACAAATGTGACATACTCCTGAGGAGATACCCCACGTCCAAGGGCAAAGAAGCCCCAGCGAGATGGTAGGAGGGGCGAATTTGTGTTGAGAATCAAACCCCATATCTGCCAGAGAAGCTCAGAGGGCTCAAACAAACCTTGTGCACACCAGGACCCAGATATCCCACAGAGACTGAGGCAGAACCAAGTTTGAGTGTCTCTGTGGAGGTACAGGTCAATGGTGGCCTGCTTCAGGGTGGGGAGCACTGAGTGTAGCAGCTCACACAGGACCTTTTGAAGGAGGTTGCCGTTTTCTTCATTACCCCCACCATAGTTTCAGTTCACTTCAGTTCAGTCACTCAGTCATGTCTGACTCTTTGCAACCCCATGGCCTCCCTGTCCATCACCGACTCCCGGAATTTACTCCAACTCATGTCCATTGAGTTGGTGATGCCATCCAGCCATCTCATCCTCTGTTGTCCCCTTCTCCTTCCACCTTCAATCTTTCCCAGCATCAGGGTCTTTTAAAATAAGTCAGCTCTTCTCATCAAGTGGCCAAAATACTGGAGTTTTCATATGTAGTAATGTCCACATGTAGATTTGTCTCTTGTGTTGTTGGAAGAGAGTGTTTGCTATGGCCAGCAGAACTCAGCCTTTGTCCTGCTTCATTTTGTCCTTCAAGGCCAAACTTCTTTGTTACTCTAGCTTGCTCTTGACTTCCTACTTTTGCATTCCATGCCCTGTGATGAAAAGGACATCTTTTTTGGGTGTAATTCTAGAAGGTCTTATAGGTCTTCAGAGAACCATTCAAATTCAGCTTATCTGGCATTAGTGGTTGGTGCATAGATTTGTTTTACTGCAGTGTTGAATGGTTTGTCTTGGATACGAACAGAGATCTTTCTGTCACTTTTGAGATAGCACTCAAGTGCTGCATTTCAGACTCTTTTGTTGACTATGAGAGCTACTCCATTTCTTCTGAAGGTTTCTTGCTCGCAGTAGTAGATACAATGGTCATCTGAATTAAATTTGCCCATCCCTATCTTTTTAAGTTCACTGATTCTAAGATGTTAATATTCACACTTGCTACCTCCTGCTTGACCACATCCAGTTTGCCTTGATTCATGGACCCAGCGTTCCAGTTGCTATGCAATATTGTTCTTTACAGCATCGGACTTTACTTTCACCATTGACACGTCCAGCTGAGTGGCATTTCCGTGTTGGTCCAGCCTCTTCACTCTTTTTGGAGCTATTTCTCCACTCCTTCCCAGAAGCATATTGGACACCTACTAATGAGGCACTCATCTTCTGGTTTCACATCTTTTCCAGTGGGCCACGTTTTGTCAGAACTCTCCACCATGACCCATCCATCTTGGGTGGCCCTGCATAGCTTGGCTTATAGCTTCATTGAGTCACACAGGCTGTGATCCAGAAATATCCCAAGGAGTATATTTATTACTAAAGTGAGGGTACCTAGAGCTGATTGCCCACCTCTCTTTCTATAAAGTACTGAAAATGTTAATGATGAATTATAAGTCTCTGAAGAATAATGTGAAAATAAAAAGCAAAGATATTTTAGTGAAGTTGAAAAGTACATAAGAGGATATAGGCAGTGGGGAAAGGTGTGAATGAAAGTTGATAATTTCAAAGAGAAAGGTCTTTTTAATGGACTGAAATGTTGATCAAACTAATCCATAGCAGATAAGGGGGTTATTGGGAGAGTCTAGATAATATTTTGGAAATGGGGGAGAAAGACTTAGAAATATAGTTTGAACTTTGCCTTAAATCTGTTACATTGATTTATTTTCTGGAGGAGAAGGTACTTTGTATTTTTAAAAATGATTTTCACACTTACACTATTCCTCAAGTAGTCACAGTAACATTTTCATATAAAAAGTGTTTATTTCTGAATTTCACTAACTATATATTTTTCATACATGAGAACATGCTCTTGTTCAAGTCAACTGACTAGCTGACCCTTTCATACTTGTAAATTCCATTGTCAGAATGCATCAGTCTCCCTTTGGGGAAAATCAGCAGGAAAAAAAATGTATATTTTCATAACTCTAAAGTGAAATTGGTTGCTTTTCATAAGAAAAATGTGTTTAAACATACAGTTTCCAACCCAGTTGCCCAGGAGTTAGCCTCAACAGCAGGCATCTGATACAGGATGAGAAAAATTGAAGTCTTGCTTCTCTCAGGAAGAGGCCCAAGCTGGGAGCTGGGAAAGTGGAGGCTCTGTGTTCTTGGTTGCAAAGAGGAGGAGGGAGATGACTTGGTTCAAATACCATATTCTTGTCTCTTTGTCACACTTTCATCAGTTTCTTGATTAGTTGTTTCTTCATTTTCTATTTCTCCTTAAAACCATTTCTAAAAGCTTTAAATGGATGTTCTGAAGAGATAATTCTCAACAGTACCATTGGTGAGTGAGTTAGCAGTGTCTTATATGATCACACTGGAAGTTGTTTACTGTTACATGTATGTTTTTAAAATATGCAATTTTGAATGGATTCTTTTTGTTTTTTTTTGTTACAGAAGTAGTACGTATTCCTTATAAATCATCTCAATGATACAGGCCTTTGTAAAATAAAATTAAACTCCTTTCCTACCAATTCCATTCCTGGGATAAACGACTCTAAGTTAAAGTTAATAATTAAGTTTTGAAATGGTATAAAATGAACTCTCCAGAAATCATATTTGTGTAAAAGGCATGTGACGTAGTTGTATTAACCCTTCTCTCATTAGTTCCAGAATTGGCCCCTAGGGTAGCTTGGCCCCAGGCTGTGCACGGGACTGAACCAGTCCTGTCCAGACTCTGGCTTTTACTTGTTCATTAATTTAATCCATGATCCATCTCAGAACTCATTTTATCTGACCTACCAGAAGTAGTGTTTGATACCACTGAGTATTCTCTTCCCTAAAAAACTCGTTCTGTCTCCCTCCTGACTTCCCAAAGCCCGATTTTCCTTTTGGTTTTATGGCTGCTAAATTTTAGTCAGCTTTAGAGTTCCAAGAGTTAGAGCTTTGGCTCTCTTTTCTGTGTTCACTTGGTCATTTTCTGATTTTCATTCATCCTGATGGCTTTGGATTGGCTGTCTATACTCTGATGATCCCCAAGTGTGCATCGATAGACCTCATTCTAAACACCAAACACATACACCCAAAAGACCCTTTTAGTCATCTAACGGGAATCTCAAACTCCGCGTGCTCAGAACTGAGCTTCTGCTCTCACACATCCCTTCCGCTTGCTTTTCTCACAGCCTTCTCCATCTTAGCCATGACGACATCATTCTTCCAGTAGCTCAGGTCAGGGATCATGGACTTTTCTCCTTCTGTCAGACCCTATATTCAATTCTTTAGCACATCTTGTTGCCTTGTCCTTAAAATTATATCCAGACGGTGACCTCATCCCATTGCTGCCATTGCCAACATTCTGCTTTATTGTTTCTTTTACGGTATAGACTTTTACATAATTAAGCTCCCAGCATTGTACAGATAACGTGTTCAAATATGATAATTAAGAAAGTTATTTACAAAGAGATTTTTCAAAAGTAAGAGTGTTAAGAAAACCAGAACTGGACCTAGTGGCAGCTAGGTTATTTTCATTCCTGAGTCTGGAAGAATAATGCTGTGGGTTGAATTGTGTTCCCTTCAAAGGATATTGAAGTCCTAATAGCTGTACCTATGCATGTGACCTTAAGTGGAAATAGGATCTTGGCGATGAATCCGTTAGATGAGCTTATAGGGTTGGCTGCACTCCAGTATGGCTGGTAGGAGATTTGGGCACAGAGTTCGCACGTACAGACAGAAGACAGTGTAACAGCCACAAGGACAATGCTCCCTGTAAATCAAGAGAGCAACCTGAGTGTCCCAGAAGGGAGAAGCGTGGGGCAGATTCCCCCACAGCACCATGATTTTAGGCTCTGGACTCACAGCTGTGTGCCAACAAATTTTGTTACCTACGCCACACTCACCTGTGGCACTTTGTTATGGCTGCTCCAAGAAACTGATACAAATGAAGAGAAGGCCAAGTCAAGTGTGCAGGCTTGAAATGATCAGCACCCTTTCGTTGAATAATGTGAGCAGCCACAGGCAGGCCCACGGGGTGACAGCAGTGACTCCGCTGGCCTCCCCCTCTGGTCTCCTTCCAGCGCTCCCATGCTTCCCAAGGAAAGGGTGAAGAGGGCGGAGGGCGCATCTGGAGGACAGAGCCAGCCCTGGGACTCTTTGCAGCGAGTCTTCCTTTCATCTTCTTTTTCCCTCCCACCACCTCCTCTCCACCCAGCAGCCAGAGTGTCACTCCTGCGCTTAAAACCCCCAAGCCTACTAAAGCGTCCTCACCGATCTCTGAGGCTGTGCATGTTGCCTCTTGCCACGCCTCCTGGTCCTCCTTTCCCCTACTCTGTTACAGCCAACTGGGCTCCTCAGTGTTTTCTCTTCCACTCTCTGTAACGTTCCTTTTGCAGGTGTCTGCGTGACTTCCATTCTCTGTTCATTCATGTCTTTACTCAGTAAGGTCTCAGACCACTCTAACCCTTCCTTCTCCAAACACACTTCTTATTCCACTTCTCCTTAGTGTTCATAACTATCTTAAAAAATAGATTTTTTTTCTTGCTTGGCCTACCTATTGGCTTCTTCTTCCAGTACCTATAAGCCCTAAGGAAGGGATATTTGCCTACTTTGTACACTGCTGAATCCCAGTGCCTAGAAATCGTGCCTGATAGTAGGTTCCAATACATATAAGTTGACTAAATGGATAATATTTTATATTTTTATAATTTATGTTTTTCTGTCTTACTAATTTTATCTACTCTAGTCATTGCAAGTTTTTGTTGTTGTTGTTGTTGTTTTAAAACTAGTATTTCTATCAGCAAAATTTCCTGGTATGAAATGATTCAATGGGACAGTTTGCTTTGTTGTAGCTGATGCTTAATGACTTATTGTAATGAACACAGAATCCCTAAAGTTTAAATTTATGCACAAATCCCATATAAGGCATATTAGAAAGATATGCCTGCAACGTTCTCTAATAATAAACAGTGTAACGGCAAAGGGATTTCATGCATTCTTTCTGAGAGCCATTGTGCTGTTGGTCTTACTTTTCACTCCAACTTCTCCAGTGTACTAAACTGTGTTCCTTAAATGTAAGCAATGATGGCAGATGGTATTTACTGTTTTGTTCAAAACAATTTTGAGAAATTTGGTCAGGGACAAACACGGCATTTCAGCTCACATTTCTTTTGGAAGAAGAAGATGTAAATAGCTAGTACCGCCAAATTGTACTGTCAGCTCCATGTATAACCATAAAGAAAAAATAATGCCGTTTTTATTGCTGTTCTCTTTGTAGACCTGATATGATGGATCCTAGGTAAATATGTTTTTACTAAAAACCTATAGTAGTTGATGGTTTGAAATATCCCTATACTTTGCCAGGATTTTTGGACCCCAGATTATTATATTGATTTTGTGGCTATAATCCTTGCTATTTCTTTTTCCTCCAGTGTTCTCAGTGGCTTTTTGTCTTTTTAATTCTAATACAAATCACTGTCATGTTTTAGAGTCACTGCCTTTAAAATGCAGATCCTTGTAAGTCTCTCTTGGTATATCTGTTCAAACATTCAGGCCTTCCATGTGTATGTGTTCTTTATTGCAGAAAGGGAATCTGATTTAGCAAACACAAAGGAAATGCTGCCTATAGCTTTTAGGACATTTTTTGATGCCTTAAAGTTTACAGGGATTTGAAATTTTCAGTGAAATTCAGAAAACCTTCTAGGTCATGTGGTAACCATACAGGAGAAAAGATTAGCTCTTTGGGAGCAAACGTGGCTTCCTTTCAGCAGCATAATGAGGTCAGTGGCTCATGTTCCTAAGTTAAGCTAACCTGTTTTGATAGCATAATAGTGTCCACAACAGTGTCTTATGCAAGGCACTCTTCTCTGAGCATGAGAAGAAAGCTTTGATTTTTTCTTCGCTTAAGTTTCTCTTCTCTCCCTTATAGTGGCCTCCATCAACCCCCTCCAAGCCTGAATTGTCTCTCTACACGCCCTATACAATTTAGTTTCTCTCATTCCAGAAAACCATAAATTCTAAGGATGTGTTTTGCATATTCCCTCTGCACATTGCCCCCCACCCTTTTTTAAGATTTAAGTTAAAATTGTTTTCAGTTCATCTATAAACTTGAAAGAATTCTACTTAACAATTAAATGAGAAATACTTGTCCCTCAACATCGTTGGCAGGTGTATTTGGTTTAGGGAAGACTGGGTAGGGTGCTCAGAATGTTATTTAAATTGAAGTCTGAGATAACATCCTTTTTCTGTGGTCTCCAAGGCACAGATGGAAGCATGATCACGTATTGAAAACCTTTCCTGGGTCTGTGACCTTGAATATCTCTTCGAAGAATGAAACAACTAATTTAAAAATGAAATGCAAATGTGATTTGTGACTTTTATGCTACATACCCATGGATCTTTCAGAAAAAAAAAGTCATTTAACTGAACTCAATTTTGTATAATGAAAGTTAGTTACACCAGGGTAAATGTAAGCAAAATTTTTGAATGCACTAAATTATTTTAAAATGTTACTAGAGTGTACAGATCATAAGTATAAAATAGGGAAAAAATAGAGACATCTCCACTTCTTAAAACACTTAAAATCAGTTAGGGAAAAAAAAAAAACAACTAAAAAAGAGCCCAATTTAAAGGGCAATAGATCCACACAAACTCATTTTAAAAAACAGCTTTAAAAAGAAGGATCACAGAAGATATTTATTCCTCTGCATCTCGGCTGGCTAGCCCTTAGCTTCAAGGGCAGTGCTTGCTGCTGCAGCCTGGTTCAGCTGAAGCCCTGGGTTTGAAGAGACGGGGGTGCTCACTTGTTGCGGGACTAAGTGGCAGCTAAAGTCTTAAGGCCACACGTTTATTAAGTTCAAAGCACTTTCAAGTGTCAGTCAGCATGTGCTTGAAGAAGCAGTCCAGCAAGGAGGCCAGCTGGCCTGCAGTCATACTAACTGCAAAATAAACAATTAATACTAAAGGGCAATATTTAGGTATCTGAGAGAGAACTTTAATCCTGTGAAATCCCTAATTGTGCTGCGCTCAAGTGTGATTCGGGGTGACAGATGCCACAAGGCAGCCTCCTGACTCACAGCAAAGGGTCACAACCAGAGAAGGAACAGAACTGGCTTGAAAAGAACAGAAGGCAAGGGGAGGGCGGTGGTGTCAGAGAGGAACCTGAAGAGAAATCCCTCTTGAAACGCGAACCTTTCAAGCTGTTCTGATAATTGGGAAAGCATAAAGAATACTGGACTCTACTTTTAAAAACCTATTGCCAGAAAATTATGAATGAGATGGCACATTAACTATTGGAATAGATATTCCTCAAAATGGGTATGCCATATCTTCCATTTTGCATCTTCGCAAGGAAGAGGGGAAGTGAAATATACAGACAGATCAGTACCTGTAGGGCCACACGTTCAAAATTTTATAAAATAAACTTAAACATAGCACTTAGACAATTTAAACCAAAGCTTACCTTTCTTTCTCTCTAGAATCATATTCAAAGTATGCCAAAATGTATAGGAAATCACGTAATGAGGCAAATTATTTTCCTATATTTCTTTCCAGTAAATACTATACATACAACTTCATGGCAGTTACTGTAACAGTGTGGCGTAAACAAAGCCAAACAAAACAAAACTCTCAACAACTGAATATTAAACTTCTCAGAGCCTCAATAGAAGTTTTGGAATAATAACCCAGCTTCACAGAAATCCCATGAGACTTAAAAGAGAAAGTGGGTATAAAATTAAAGTAATTGGGGCCATTATTATCACATTTCAAGAGATCAATAAATGATATATGTGACTATTATGTGAGAGCATGTAAAATTTTAAGCTTCAACCTATATGTCAAATTTTAATAGTTAAAAATCCCTTAAGTAAGTACTGGATTGAGATGGACATTTTTAAAATATATAAGGGAAATTTGGACAGCTCTAAAATTCACAAGGACAAGATAAACAGGCCAAGGGAGGGGAGATTTGTGAAAAGATTTTTCTTTTTTTTAGACATGGTGCTGAAGTGCTTTTGAGTCTCGCTCATTCCTACCTAAGGGTTAGTTTGAGGTGCACTCTTCTACTTTCAGTCCTGGTGCACTCCTTTCAAGAAGGCAATCTGAAAGCTTGGTGTGTGCCCCTGGAAATGTGGGGGTGCAAGGTTGGGTTGTCTGACACACATGAGACTCCTCAGTGCCTGAAGCCACAATGCAAAGAGAGCCTCCACGGCGTCCAGAGGCAAGTGGCCACCCTGCTCGTGGTGGAGAAATACGCAGCGTCTCCAGGACCACTCGTGCAGCGTTGTCGGAAGGTCGGCATGTGTTAAGAGGGATCTTGTTTAACAAGGGTCTCTGCCAGGGAATTCCCGGGCAGCCCAGTGGTTAAGACTCTACACCCCCTCCGTAGGGGGCACAGGTTCGACCCCTGGTCTGAGTACTAAGATCCCAGAGCTGCACAGCCAAAAAATAAAAAAAAGTAAAGATAAAAGGCCTTTGTCCAAGTATGCAGAGTCCCTAAAAAGGAGAGTCTGTGAAAGTGAAGCTAGAGAAAGCCTGAGCCTTACGGGCGAGCAAGGGCAGCCAGCTAAAGCAGAGTTAGGGCAAGAGGAGTCCATCAGGGGATTTCCTAATAATTTACGAAAATACTTCCAAGAGAAAAATTCAGCCTTAGCTACTAGCCATTTCCAGAGAATCTAAAATCCTGTTAGATAATAGTCAAGTAAGTGAAAGAGAAAGCTGCTCAGCTGTATCCGACTCTTTGTGACCCCAAGGACTGTACAGTCCATGGAATTCTCCAGGCCAGAATACTGCAGTGGGTAGCCTTTCCCTTCTCCAAAGAATCTCCCCAACCCAGGATCGAACCCAGGTCTCCTGCACTGCAGGCAGATTCTTTACCAGCTGCGCCACCAGGGAAGCCCTTAGTCAAATAAAGATGTCACATATACTTTTCCCTCTTCCCTTTCTCTCTTCTCCTTCCAAGGGGTCAGAGACATGGGTATCAGTTAGATTATGTAAGTTTGTTACAATAACAAATCTTAAATCTCATTGGCTTAGAGGAAAAAGTTTAATTTCTTATTTATGTCACATGTTCTTTGCAAGTTGGCAGAAAGTCACTGATTATTTTAGTCAGTCAGGGACCCAGACTGATGGAGCTTTCACAGACGCTGCAGATAGCACAGGGCAGAGAATCAGGAGGATCTCACATCAATAATTAAATGCCAGTATTTTCCAAAACAGCTTGTCCAGAATAAGGTTGGGAGGCCCACCTGAATACAGTATGCCAGAAAGAGCAATCAGTTCAGTTCAGTTCAGTTCAGTCACTCAGTCGTGTCCAACTCTTTGTGACCCCGTGAACCGCAGCACGCCAGGCCTCCCTGTCCATCACCAACTCCCGGAGTTCACTCAGACTCATGTCCATTGAGTTGGTGATGCCATCTATCTCATCCTCTGTCATCCCCTTTCCTCCTGTCCTCAATCTTTCCCAGCATCAGGGACTTTTCAAATGAGTCAGCTCTTTGCATCAGGTGGCCAAAGTACTGGAGTTTCAGCTTCAGCATCAGTCCTTCCAATGAACACCTAAGACTGATCTCCTTTAGGATGGACTGGTTGGATCTCCTTGCAGTCCAAGGGACTCTCAGGAGTCTTCTCCAACACCACAGTTCAAAAGCATCAATTCTTCGATGCTCAGCCTTCTTTATAGTCAAACTGTCACATCCAAACATGACCATTGGAAAAACCATAGCATTGACTAGATGGACCTTTGTTGGCTAAATAGTGTCTCTGCTTTTTTTTTTTTTTTTTTTTNTTTTTTTTTTTTTTCTATTTGGTATTTTATTTTATTTATTTATTTTTTAATTTTTATTTTCACTTTAGTTTACTTTACAATACTGCATTGGTTTTGCCATACATCGACATGAATTCACCACGAGTGTACATGCGTTCCCAAACACGAATCCCCTCCCACCTCCCACCCCACAAAATCTCTCTGGGTCCTCCCCATGCACCAGCCCCAAGCATCCTGCATCCTGCATCGGACATAGACTGGCAATTCGTTTCCTACATGATAGTATACATGTTTCAATGCCATTCTCCCATCTCATCCCACCCTCTCCTCCCTTGCATTCCTATACACTAATAATGAGAAAGTAGAAAAAGAAATTAAGGAAGCAACTCCATTTACCATTGCAATGAAAAGAATAAAATAGCTAGGAATATATCTACCTAAAGAAACTAAAGACCTATATATAGAAAACTATAAAACACTAATGAAAGAAATCAAAGAGGACACTAATAGATGGAAAAACATACCATGTCTCTGCTTTTTAAAATTCTGTCTAGGTTGGTCATAACTTTCCTCCCAAGGAGCAAGCATCTTTTAATTTCATGGCTGCAATTGCCATCTGCAGTGATTTTGGAGCCCAGAAAAATAAAGTCAGCCACTGTGTCCACTTTTTCCCCATCTATTTGCCATGAAGTGATGGGACTGTATGTCATGTTCTTAGTTTTCTGAATGTTGAGCTTTAAACCAACTTTTTCACTCTCCTCTTTCACTTTCATCAATCATCATGCTATCGCCTATATTGAAGACTGAGGGTGAGAAATATTTGATTAACATCACTAACAGCTACCATAATCTGCCTTTCTAGCTAAAAATAAAAATATACATATTCTGTTTCACAGTCAAAATATACCGCTCCTTCTCAACAGATCCAACCTCAATGTCTTATTCATTCTTGGCATTTAATTCCATGTCTAGGATTCCTGGGTGCTGATCATTTGTCTCTGTATTGTCTGATGTATTTCCGCTTACTCCTTGGAAGAAACATTATGACCAACCTAGATAGCATATTCAAAAGCAGAGACATTACTTTGCCAACAAAGGTCTGTCTAGTCAAGGATATGGTTATTCCAGTGGTCATGTATGGATGTGAGAGTTGGGCTATAAAGAAAGCTGAGCACTGAAGAATTAATGCTTTTGAACTGTGGTGTTGGAGAAGACTCTTGAGAGTCACTTGGACTGCAAGGAGATTCAACCAGTCCATCCTAAAGGAGATCAGTCCTGAATATTCATTGGAAGGACTGATGCTGAAGCTGAAACTCTAATACTTTGGCCACCTGATGGGAAGAACTGACTCATTTGAAAAGACCCTGATGCTGGGAAAGACTGAAGGCAGGAGGAGAAGGGGACGACAGAGGATGAGATGATTGGATGGCATCACCGACTTGATGGACATTAGTTTGAGTAAACTCCGGGATTTGGTGATGGACAGGGAGGCCTGGCGTGCTGCAGTCTATGGGGTTAGGTCGCACATGACTGAGCGACTGAACTGAGCTGAACTGAATTTCCTCTTGACTTCAGAGCCAATGAATAAAAAGACACATTGTTTGCTATCCACACAGTTAAACACCAAAGTAAAACAAGGATAGAATAGCCATAGTATATAATCTCATTTGGAAAAGATATGGTTTATGACAAATTTAAAAGATGTTTTGGAAGTCCCCTGTCCTGATGATGGGAGATGGATTAGTCCCTGACTCTGTCCCCAGTGCCACTCTGCTTTTCTTTTGTTCCACTAAGTTCTTCTGTTGGTCTCTGTGGCCCTCTAACCTTCTCTCTGTTCCTTTTCCAGTAATCTTTGACAATATCTGAAATGGACACTGGAAAATGTTTTTGGCGTTTGGATTTCTTAGCATGCTTCTTACTCAGGTATAGTGGCTGGGGTGGGGCTTTGGGGAGACAGGAGACAAATGTAATTTTGTGTCTTGAACAATCACAAATTATTTTAAACTAGGTCCTTTTGGCAGTCAAAAAGTTATTTAGCATTCTCTAAATAACTTCGGGAACGTCTAGAGATGAGAATCTAATCTATTTGATTCAAGTCATCTCTGTGTTGCAATAGGCATATCTTTTGTTCTGTTCTGAATACCTCTATTAGATTTGCTGTATTTGTATGCTTTCTCCCACGCTTGATTCTTTCTCTCTCCAAAATTAATTGCAGGCACGTTGAGATTTTTATACATCTGTGGGAAGTCACATCATTGGTCTCATATCCTTAAGCCATGTTATTCAACTCATAGTAATCGAACACTATGGTTTTAAATGGGTATTTGCGCCAATATTAATCAAATTTATCTGGAGGTTTCAGCAATGTATGTGTAGACTGCCTTCTCAGTTTGATTCTTGCTGCTGCTGCTGCTAAGCTGCTTCAGTCGTGTCTGACTCTGTGCGACCCCATAGACGGCAGCCCACCAGGCACCCCCGTCCCTGGGATTCTCCAGGCAAGAACCCTGGAGTGGGTTGCCATTTCCTTCTCCAAAGCATGAAAGTGAAAAGTGAAAGTGAAGTCGCTCAGTTGTGTCCGACCCTCAGCGACCCCATGGACTGCAGTCTTCCAGGCTCCTCCATCCATGGGATTTTCCAGGCAAGAGTACTGGAGTGGGGTGCCATTGCCTTCTCCTTGATCCTTGCTATAAAGCGAAATTTGAATCCATATTTGTTACATGAAGGCTTTCTTAGTTTAATTTTTTTACTAGTAGGTGACGACAAGTTTTCAAATTTCAGGACTCTCTTAATTTCTTTCATTCCTTTCAGAAAACCCAGTAATTCTTTCCTGACAAACACCTTTCTTATAGTAACTTGCTGAAGCCAGCCTTCAGCAGCTAACACATAGTGATGATGTTTTGTTTTCATTCTCTCCTGTTCAAGTTACAGATTCATTAAGTAAATATCTTTCTAGTTATCATTAACTCAAATTGTTTTCCAGGATTGCGCTAGATACCAGTTTTTCTATAGCTTGTTACCTAGTCCTTAAACCAGTGTTTTAGATATGTGTGTGTGTGTGTGTGTGTGTGTGTGTGTGTGTGTGTTTTGTTATTGAAGTACTTCAGTTTTTGTCAGAAGAGGTTAGGTTCTCCTTGTATAACAATTAACTCCAAAATCTCAATGGTTCAGGAGAGTTTATTTCTTTTTCTCATTAACATTTTCCTTGTTAGTGGGACGAGAGGATGGGAACAGTGTCTGCTCAGAAGAAACCATACATGTCTTAAATGTAGCATTTATTCCACCCAAAGGAAAGGGGCATCTTGGAGGAGTTTTCATCAACCAGTAGATAATCTGTCATGCAAATATTAATAACTCATGCCACTTCCCACTTGCACCATACTGGCCAAAACTGTAGATCCATTTCCACTCAGTTACAGGAAATGTAACTCTTCCATGTGCATTTAGATGGAACACTTTATTGGAAAACAGTACTAATGACAGAGACAACAAGGGTGTAAGCAGATTTGGAGAAAAGAGAGTTCATGATATAATACCAGCCTCTCAAACAATGAGCAGCCTGCTGGAAGCTGACCCTAGCCAGGGAAGGAAAGAAGACTTAACAGTAAATCATGCTCAGAATTTTGATTGATGCATTATATTGCTCATCCTAAAGTCTCTATTGTGATTGTGTTTTATGACTCTAGGTCACATAAGCTTGTTTATTATCTACTAGAAGTAAGTAATAGAATTTTTTAAAAATTATCTAGTGGCCCCACTGGATGAACTTTAAAGTAGCAATGGGAGACAGAAATTTGCATTTCTATTATGAGTTGTTTTCTTTGGCATATCAATTACCACCATCATGACCACCTCCACCATCATCATCAGCTACAATTACATTTATAAAAACTCTGAACTGATAGACATAATGCATTAATTTTTTCCTACTTGTCATCAGTCACTTAGCTATAGACATTGTTTGCAGACAACATTATTTTCTATATCAGTCAGTCAGTTTAGTTGCTCAGTTATGTTTGACTCTTTGCAATCCCATGGTCCGCCAGGCCTCTCTGTCCATCACCAACTCAAAAACTTGCTCAAACTCATGTCCATCGAGTCTGTGATACCATCCAATCACGTCATCCTCTGTTATCCCCTTTTCCTCCTGGCTTCAATCTTTCCCAGCATCAGGGTCTTTTCCAATGAGTCAGTTCTTTGCATCAGGTGGTCAAAGTATTGGAGTTTCAGCTTCAGTATCAGTCCTTTCAAAGAATATTCAGCACTGATTTCCTTTAAGACTGACTGGTTGGATCTCCTTGCAGTCCAAGGGACTCTCAAGAGTCTTCTCCAACACCACAGTTCAATATATATATATATATAGCAAAACCTAAAAACAAAAACTGATATTAGGATTAAAGAAATCAAAGAATACACAAATAAATGAAAATATAGCCTGCATGCATGAATTGGAAGAATACATATTGTTAAAATATCCATATTACCCAAAACCATTTATAGAGTCAATGCAATGCCTATCAAAATTCCAAAGGCATTTTTTTACAGAAGTATAAAAACACTCCTAGAATTTATATGGTGCTACAAAAGACCCTTAATAGCTTCCCTGGTAGCCCGTCTGGTGAAAAATCCTCCTGCAACGCAGGAGACCCCAGTTCAATCCCTGGGTTGGGAAGATTCCCTGGAGAGGGGAATGGGAACCCATTCCAGTATTCCGGCCTGGAGAATTCTGTGGACAGAGGGACCTGGTGGGCTACAGTCCATAGGGTTGCAAAGAGTTGGACATGACTGAGAGACTAGCACACACACAAAAGACCCTAAATAGCTAATCTGGAGAAAGAAGAACAAAGCAGGAGGCATTCCATTTCCTAATTTAGGCTATAATATAAAGCTATAGTCATCAAAACAGAATGATGCTAGCATAAAAACAGACAGATAGACCGATGGAACAGAATAAAAATCCAGAAGTAGACCCAAGCATATAAAGTCAACTAATGTTCGACGGGAAAGCTGAGAATATTCTTCAATAAATGGTGCTGAAATAATGGATCTTCACAGGTAAAAGAATGAAACTGTAACCTTTCTTACACCATTCATAAAAACTAAATGGAAACAGATTAAAGATGAATAGACGACTTGAAGCCATGAAACTCTTAGAAGAAAACACTGGAATAAAGCTTCTTATCACGGGTTTAGGTAATATTTTTTATATTACGCCTAAAGCACAAGCGGAGAAGTTTAAAAATAAATGAATAATAGAACTATAGCGAGCTAAAAAGCCTTTGTACTGCAAAGAAACCAACAACAAAGTAAAAAGGCAACCTATAGAAGAGAACAGAAACAAATATTTGCAAACTATATAACTGATAAGAGGCTTTCCAAGTATATGAAGAACTCATAATAAGTCAATAGCAAAACAGCAATAACAACAAAAAAAATGGGCAAGACACGTGAATATGCATTTCTCCAAAGAAGATATGTAAAAAGACAGCAGGTGTGTGAAAAGATGTTCAGCATCACCAGTTGTTAGGGAAATGGCAGTTAAAACCACAGTGAGAATCCACCTGTCTATTAGAATGGCCATCATCCAAAAGATGCATTAACATACGCTACTGTGAATGTAGAGAAAGGAGAACCTTGTTCCCTGTTAGTGGGAATGTAAATCGGTACAGCCACCACGAAAAACAGTATGGAGGATCCTCAAAAAAAAAATATATATATATATATGTATATATATATATATATATATATATAAAATCTCCATGTAATTCAGCAATTCCACTTCGGGAAATATGTCCAAAGAAAATGTAAACAGAATCTCAAAGATATATCTGCAACCCCTGTGTTCATAGCAGCATTATTTATGATAGCCAAGACCTGGAACCTGAGTATTCATCAAAGGATGAACAGAAAAGGAAGTTGTGAGGTTTATCTATCTACCTATCTCTATTTATTGATCTTTACACACATAGCTACACACATACATACACACACATGTGCATACATATACACACACTAGAATGTTATTCAGCCATACAGTCAAGGAAATTCTAACCACTTATAGCAACATGAGTGGGCCTTGAAGACTTTATACTAAGTGAAGCAAGCCAAGCAGAGAAAGACAGATACTATATGATCTCACTTATATGTGGCATCTAAAACAAAATGGAAATTAAACTCAGAAAATGAGCTCAGACTTGTGGTTATCAGAGGCAGAGGGTAGGGAGAGGGAGAATTAAAGGAAGGTGGTCCAAAGGTACAAACTTACAGTTATAAGAAATAAATACTAAGGATGCCATATACAATATAATGACTGTAGTTATTGTATAATATATAGCACAGTTGTAGAATATATATCAGAGTTGTTAAGAGAGTAAACCTTAAGGGTTCTTATCAAAAGGAGATTTTTTCTTTTTTATTGTATCTATATGAGGTGATAGATGTTAGCTGAACCTATTAAGAAAATCACTTCACAATGTATATACATCAAGTCATCACGGTCAACACCTTAAATCTATATGGTGATATATGTCAATTATTTCTCAGTAAAACTGGAAAAAATAGTATGAAGACAGTAAGGAAAAAAAACTTCCTCAGAGTAAGTCTTTATATAGCAAAACTGTTGCCTGTCTTTCTGATTGAAAGTACCATAAAAGAAGTAATTTTTTCTTCTTTTTATTCCCCACGCACTCTGTGCCTTTGATTGCAGGCAGTACCAGGTGACTCTAAATTAAGCTGAAATGAAAATACCGAGTGGACATAGGGTATCACACAGTGTTTAAGGGAGGGCTGAGATGTAGGCTCACAATGGGGAAAGGAAGCTTTCAAGTCTCAAGGGCATTAATTGCTGGAAAATTTCTGCATTGGTAGGGAACAGGAACAAATTCCAGTTATTTGTCTCACCTTGTCACTCTCCTGATGATTCAAAATGTGAGAGAGAGGATTGATTGACGAAGCTTAGTTTAATTACCTACCCACATTTACTGTATCTCAGAAATGAAAAGAGTGATCTGTTTTCGATGGAAGGATCCTCTGGGGTTTTTTCATAGCACTGTATTTTACAATTTTCCCAGATCATTCAGAATGGGAGAGAAATATGTCTCCTTCCCAAGACAAAGAGTACCATTAGAAACACTGGTAGTGGTTGCTTGGTAACCAAAAACCAAACCAAAGGAAAAATGCGCATAACCAGTTTTCTTATATTGCATGAAGGTGAAGCGTTTGAGGAACACTCTGGACCTCCTTTTGTTATTACACTGTGCAATGAAAACCAAACAGAGTAGCAGCTAAGCGTTTCAGGGCTCTATAGGGCCTTGTCTTTGGCAAAATTGCATTCTCTTCTCTTCTCCCAGATTTAGTCATTCTCTAGATAACTGGTAAACTGGTGTGATTTTCTCAGTACAAATGAACTTATTTATCTGAGCCTTTTCCTGACGCTGACGCTTAATTCTTGGTGGAGGCCAGACCCCACAGTTGGTGGTGTGATGGTAGCGGAGGGAGTGAATTATGACTGTGCTGATTTCTTGGAGTTTTCTGCAACACGTGGAAGGATTACATGAAGCCTTGTCACTGCAAATAAGCTAGTACAGAACCAAGATGGAGTATTCATTAGAACCATAATGCAAGTATTATAGCTAATTTGAGGAAAGTTCCAGAAAAAGAAAGGAAAGTGCTCTCTGTGTGCATGAGAGACGGCAGGAGTAAGCTATTCTGACATGCATTGTGTTTGTGTTTCCTGCGCCTTTGCTATTTATGTGCATAAAACATTAAACCTTTGACTGGATAGCAGTTGGCAATGGTTCATTTTTATTCACCACTGTCCACTGACTGGATTGAATAATTACAATTTGTCCTACCATCTGAGACTTTCCCTGACATTTGGCAGCCTCGGCCCTGCTGCTCATTTATGTTGAAGTTTGTACCTGCTCATTAACCGATTTGTCCTAAAAATAACTTTGAAAGTCTCAGATCCTGAGCTGTTAGCAGTTAGCCTACATAGTTCAGACTGTAAACTCGGCATCTGGCCAGAGCTCAAAAAGCTGGCTCTGTTCTCATTTTTAAGACTAAGGTGAAGAAATGTATTCTGAAACTGCTTCTGATTACCTCTGAAAACTATCAAATACTGAAACTATCATGAAAGATGTGCCTCACTGTGCTTCAGTGTTCATTACGTCATCCCAGCCATTGGAATTCAGTTATGGTATCTATCTTGGACATGTGGTGAAAGATACCATCTCTTGTATTTTCCACAAAACCTTAAGCCCAAGCACTTAGCAATAGTGCTGTGTTTATTTTTTAGTTAAATATTTCCATGCAAAAGTTTTGTACTTTTTTAGAAATAAAGGAATCAACCTAAAATTATTGACATTTTAGAGTGCCGGAACTTATTTGATAACATTTGCATTTGATCTTTGAATTGAATAGTTTCAAGTTTGGCTAACCTAATCCTTCAGTTTCATAATGAGTCAGTCTAGGATTGTTATTGCTGTTTAGTAGCTAAGTCATGCCCAGCTCTTTGCAACCCCATGAACTGCAGCATGCCAGGCCTCCCCGTCCCTCTCTGTCTCCTGGAGTTTGCTCAAACTCATGTCCATTGAGTCAATCATGCTATCCAGTCATAGCATCCTCTCTCGCACCCCTTCTCCTGTCTTCAGTCTTTCCCAACATCAGGGTCTTTTCCAGTAAGTCAACTGTTCACATGAGATGGCCAAAATATTGGAACTTCAGCTTCAGCATCAGTCCTTCCAATGAATATTCAGGGTTGATTTCCTTTAGGACTGACTAGTTGGATCTCCTTGCAGTCTAAAGCACTCTCAAGAATCTTCTCCAACACCACAATTTCAAAAGCATCAGTTCTTTGGTGCTCAGCCTTCTTTATGTTCCACGACCACTAGAAAAACAATAGCTTCGACTATCCGGACCTTTATCTACAAAGTGGTGTCTCTGCTGTCTAGGTTTGCCATAGCTTCTGTTCTAGGGAAAACTTCATGTATGTAAAGATTCTAAGAAGAAATTCCTATTTCTGGGATTCCATTTGAGGATTTATGGGTAGTTTCTTTTGTGGGGTTAAGGAAAAACAATTTTAAAAAATATTTGATGCAAATTAGTCTATATTTAATGCAATTAATAAAATAAAAATAGAATGATTAGTAAAATGAAATGTGGTAGGTGGGTGAATAGGGTAAGTTTTGATAGATTTGAAGAATTTGAAGTAATACAGTATAAAATTAAATTGGTATCATATTCAGGGTAAGTCTTCATCTACTGATTTGATACTTACAGTTTACCTTGTACAATTGTTTGTTTTAAAAACATTATGTTATATTCTAATCTCCCTGAGAATAGATACTTTAAAGTGTTTCCCCCTTTTTATTGAGCATAAAACTCAGCATATATAATGAACTAGGTAAAAATTCTTGTAATGGTATTGAAATATAACATAATTTTAAGTTAAATATATCTAAAATTTATAAAACTCTGCCCAGTTTTGTCTCTATCTTCTCAGAAATTGTTTAT
>SJYQ01000413.1:816753-830987 GCA_006410935.1 Redunca redunca | reverse complement strand
TTTTTAATTAAATTATCTCTGATTTTCTTATATCTATTTTTATTCTAGCTTCTTCAGATGAATGCTTAATTAATCTATTAAGGCTATGTGTTTGTTCTAAAATGAGTCTGATTTTCTGTTTTTAATTTATCAGCACCCTACGGGAACAGTGTTAAAAGTCAACTTGTTTATATTTCTTCATTTCTTTCCTCATCTACCCTCTCCCCCTGTCCGCTACACTTTATTTTCCAGTTTTTCTATTCTCAATTCACATTGCTGGGATTTATAATAGAAATATTCTATAAGTAACTGTAATTCCCATAATTTAACATAGTAAATATATTTTTTCAGTTTTTAGTTATCTTTGACACTCAGTACTGGTAAATTCAACATAGCTTCTTCATACCTTTCCTGACTTATTTGATTTTATCACCTAAAGAGTTTCTAAGAAGATGACTTAAAGGACATTGTTATATTTTGCTTAACTTAACTTAACCTTTTTTTTTTTTTTTTAATATCTCTTTGGTTTTTTTCCTTTTGGAAATCAACTTGTCCTACTCTTAGTTCTTATCATCTAGGTTAGGCTAACTTTAACCTCTGCCTCCAAGTATAACCCATTTATAATCAAATAGAGCACCCCATCTCATTAGCCATTTTATCTGATTCATTAAGGGAAATGAACCAAGACAGAATGAAATTCATTTATTGAACAGTTACTAAAATCAAGGGGGACATGAGACTATTTTTGCAGAGATTTTGTATAATAAGTCTGTATCCAGGTTTGCCATTGTGAGATAAATTTATACTTAAAAATAAAGACAGTGCAGAGAAAGGCGAGGTTTGTAGATGGAGAAAGAAATATATCCTAATGTGACGATCTGAGCCCTTGGACTCACCTCTGGTTCTGTTCACTTGTACTCTCCAGCGAAATTAATGCAGAGTACATTTATCATCAATTAGAACATTTAGTGGTACCCCTTTCCTTTTTTATCAAGAACAGGAATTCTATATAACTCATAGTAAACTCAGCATCTTGAAGGGGTGTGTGTGTGTGTGTGTGTGTGCATGACGATTTAGTGTTAGGATATTTCATTATCACTGGTTCTTTGTAACAGTTGCAAATCTACTTGCCATCTGCAATCTCCCAGAATTTCCCTTCTTACCCCCTGTACCTAGTGCATACAGAGCATCCTCAGTTTTCTTACTCAGTCCATCTCCCTTGACGCAGTATCACGTAACACAGGGCTGCATGTGTGCCTGGATTCTCCTGCTGCCAGGATGTCCAGCGTCAAGCATCTGGGGCCACTGGTTAGGACTTCTGAGACTGTGCTTATGTACATGCACTCATATGTCTGTTCTTCAAAATATCTGGGGGCTTTGGGACTGGTTTGTGTGTCTTCTGTTCAAATTCATCAAACACTCATTATATTTGACAGCTGTTTTTCGTAGTTTCGGTTTTCCTCATTTTCTAATTTTACTGAATATGAAATTTCCTTACTTTATGTGCTAGTTCAGTTAGATTCAAGAGCATGGTGAACAGAAATGCCCAGAGGATCTTTAGTCCCTTAACACTGATATCTATGATATGATGCAAAGGTGTTTTTTTTTTTTTTAAAGAACCATATAGATATGCCTCTTTTCCCACCTTTTCAACCCTTTTTGAAATTTTTTTTAAAATTTTGTATTGAGGTATAGCTGATTAACAATGTTATGAGGGTATCAGATGAACAGCGAAAAGACTCAGTCATACATGTGCATGTAATTCACTCAGCTTTTTCTTGAATAAATGATTCTTAATATTATTCCCATGGAATGTTGTATATATTTTTATAATAATCTTTTACTCAATAATCATTAACCAGACACTAGTCAATTTGTTTCATAGTTTTTTATATTGTAACATAGTGTTTTATTTACCTTTCTTTCTTTCCAAATGCAATTTCTAGGAAGAAAGGGACTTTTTAATTTGTTTTTTAACCTCTAGTATATAAACACAGTTCTTGGTAAATATTAAGCATACAAGTAATTATTGGTAAATAATTGGGTAAATGGAATAAGTATTTAGAAGAGAGGGTCTTATGATAATACCTCACTCAAGAAACTCTATTAGTTAATTGTAGAATGGAGTACATTAAATCAATTCAGAAATTCACAGCCAATTTTAGTATGTATTTCTGTGTATTTAAGGAGTCTCTTGGACTTCTCTGATGGCTCAGATGGTTAAAAAAAAAACTGCCTGCAATGCAGGAGATCCAGGTTTGATCCCTAGTTTGGGAAGATCCCCCTGGAGAAGTGAATGGGTTCCAACTTCAATATTCTTGCCTGGAATTCCATGGACAGAGGAGCCTGACAGGCTAAGGTCCATAGAAGTCTTTTAAAACACGTGAGCACTATCCCTATGATGTTTAACATAATTAATGATAATTGTTTTAACATACAAAATATTCAGCTTGCAAGTATTTCTGATTATTTTTTGATTCATTTTTTTCATTCACTTATTTGATAATGTTGATTGTTAACATGAGATATTAAGTTGTGTTCAGAAAGATATTTTCAGAGCTATAGATTATAGATGGACAGATTTAGTCTGTTCTCTCTACTAAAATATAATTTTATTGATTTATGAATTATATTGCTTCTTTTGTGCTCTGTCTCATTATTAAATTCCTCTTTTCTCCTTTTGGCTTTCAATAGTTTTACTAAAACCTGTATAAGTGTATTTTCTGGTTTAAGATTTGTAGTGTTTTTTCAATCTGCAGGTTGATTTCTTTTAATCAGTTTTAGAAAAAAAATTGTGTGTAAATTTTGATTCTTTGTCTTTTCTGCTTCTGATACAGAAATTCCATGCATATTAGAAAATTACACTAGGTTTAAGTTTTCCTTTTTTTTTTTCCTGTGCTTCACTGTAGAACTTTTCTTTTTATCTATTTTCCAAATCAGTCACTCTTCAGATGAATCTAATCTGCTATTAGAACTGCTGTTTATTTGTCTTATACATTTCATTCTGGAATTTCAATAGAATATTTTTTGATATCCAGTCTTCTCAAAATTTTTAATCTTTTATTTTCTTGAATTTATTGACAGGATAATAGTAAAATCTGTGCCTGATATCTTTATTATCTAATGCCCACCAGCTACTTAGATTCTCTATTTTACTTTTTCATGGTTTCAAATCATGTGCTCTTGTTGCCATCCATTCCTATTTTGATCAAATTACAAATATGAATTCATGAATTGCAAACAGTTTGCAGTATGAAGAGTTATAAAAGAAGTGATTTGACATATGAGATGATGTTAACTACTTCCAAAATGGGTTACACATTTCTTCTTTAAGGCCAAGAGGACCCAGTTATCAGAGATCATCTTATTGACTTGATTGAAATGATTCAAATTTGAACCACAGTCCTTTTGAGGGCTATTTCCACTTTTCCCTTAATCCTAAAATATAAGCCTACACAAATTCTGACAAGCTTGCCAAGGTCTCAGTCCTTGGCACTTAAACTACATATGTTTTTCCTTACTCATGTAAGTCTTTGGAAAGCTCTGCTTAGCTTATAAAGTTGTGTAGTCATCTTTATCATGGTATGGAATCCATGGACAACTTTCAGTAAAAAAATTGTTAGATACCAGAGCTTGTTTCAGTGGATATTCTTGTTCCAGAAATAGGTTCTACAGTTCCTCACTATCTTGTTAGTTTGTTGATATATTAAAAAAGAAAAACTTATTGCTTTGTTGGTTGTTCACAGCTGAAAAGTTAATCTGAATTATCTATTCATTAGCAGAAGCAGAAATGCTTATTTTCTTTGCACTTAATTTTGAATTCATGTGTGTTCTGACCCATTAGAGTGAGGAAGTGCTAATCAAGCTAGTTTTATAGTTAGAAACATATCAGAAGAGTTTTTGTTTGTTTGTTTAAATGCTGCTCCCAGTTCTCTTGGACAATATTTTTTTAAGTTGTGCTATTTTTGCTACCTTCTGTGAAGAGTTGACTCATTCGAAAGGACTCTGATGCTGGGAAAGATTGAAGGCAGGAGGAGAAGGGGACAATAGAGGATGAGATGGTTAGAAGGCATCACCAACTCCATGGACATGAGTTGGAGTAACTCGAGACTTGGTGATGGACAGGGAGGCCTGGCGTGCTGCAGTCCATGGGGTTGCAAAGAGTCGGACACGACTGAGCGACTGAACAACAGCAGCATCCTGACAAAGCATGACATATCGGTTATAGATGTTACATTCTTGATTGGTTCCCTTGCCAGCCCACATTTCATCACCTGAATAACTTTATAAAGAAAAATTTTCAAAGTCCACGATCTTTTATACTGTGACTTGTCTACTTTTCCATTTTTAACTCCACGCATTGTATGTATTCTGTCTGACAATTGAAATCAATTTATTATTTTATTCCTGAAAAGGCCCTGTTTTCTTCCTTTGCTCAGATATTTTCTTCTTTCCAGACTATGTGCCAAAACCTTATTCATATGTAATATCCAACTGAGATGCTATCTCTTCATGAAATCCATCCTGATTACCCTTATTTAGAGTTTGGTCTCATCCTACTTTAAATGCTATACTTTTCATTGTATAAAGTGCTTTTGGCATGTTGCTTCTGTTATTTGTGTCTTACATCTTTAATTTCAGATTTCCTGAAGGCAGAAATATCTGCTATATTTGCATTCTATTTAAAAGAAATTGCACTGAATGGTGCATCCTTTTTCAGAGACAGTTATGGCATACTTATTTAAAAGTGAAAGGATGATGTAGACACACAATTAGGTGTGATGGGGTTGAAGTTATTTCTTTCAAAGTTAGATGAAGAAGCTTTCTGTACAAAAGTATGTGGTAGTATTTACCAGGCTGAAATATGGCATATTTAATTGCTGCTGCTGCTGCTGCTAACTCGCTTCAGTCGTGTCCAACTCTGTGCAACCCCATAGACGGCAGCCCACCAGGCTCCCCCGTCCCTGGGATTCTCTAGGCAAGAACACTGGAGTGGGTTGCCATTTTCATCTCCAATGCATGAAAGTGAAAAGTGAAAGTGAAGTCACTGAGTCGCATCCAACTCTCAGCGACCCCATGGACTGCAGCCCACCAGGCTCCTCCGTCCGTGGGATTTTCTAGGCAAGAATACTGGAGTGGGGTGTCATTGCCTTCTCTGACATATTTAATTGATGTTCACATTTTTCCTAAGGATAAATAATATATAGCAGCATTTTATATTAAAAGTCAGTATTTTATGGTATATGTTTTAAATTTGCATGAGATTTAGAGCAAACTACTTTCAACTTTTCTGGACACTGTCTACGTCTTTTAAGTATCCTTACAGTAGGATACTAGAGAAATAAAACATTTGAAAATAACCACTCCAGTACTCTTGCCTGGAAAATCCCATGGATGGAGGAGCCTGATGGGCTGCAGTCCATGGGGTCGCTGAGAGTCGGGCACGACTGAGTGACTTCACTTTTCACTTTCATGCATTGGAGAATGAAATGGCAACCCACTCCAGTGTTCTTGCCTGGAGAATCCCAGGGCCGGGAGAGCCTGGTGGGCTGCCGTCTATGGGGTTGCACAGAGTTGGACATGACTGAAGCGACTTAGCAGCAGCAGCAGAGTAAAGAAAGTGCTACAATAGAAAGAAAAAATTCAGAACTGAAAGAATCTAATTCACAGTACACATTCAGGAAATACTTGGTAATAAAACAACATTAGAAAAATTTTGCAGTTTCAAATCCCAGCATAGGAATTGAGGATAGGAATTGAAAAATGTCAAACTAATGGCAAATTATATCTTGAAGAATTGGAAAGCTTTATAAAATCTGCAACTATAAAGCTGGACTAATGTATTTTGGTAGCAGTGAAGAGATGTTTGTATCACCACCATATTCATTTTGATAATGATAATAATATCTATAATCAGGTTTATAACATACTTCCCATGAGATGAAATACTGTGGGTCCTAATTCTAAATCTATTATTATTAAACATTTATTTAGATGTCTGTATTTTTCAGCCTACAATAGCCATGCATGAAGTGCATGCAACACGTAACCAAATTATGTTTCACTTTAGACAAGTTCGGAATTATTCTGTGTAAATAGTAAAACTATCCTTGTTTTCAACCATGTTGTTCTTGCTGGTAAGATGGTGTTCTAAAGATTTTTAGTGGGCTATCTTTTACTCCAACGTGGGACTAATTAATACATGCTTTCTAAATGTTTGTTCATCAGACATCATCAATCTGAAAGCATTTAGTAACTGCCATACACTGTCACAGCCAAAGCAGTCTCTTCATTCTCCATCCAGCCTGCCATTTGCATTTCCTCCCCTCAGCCTTTATACTTACTCTCTCATCTAAAATGCCATTATTATCTTTTTTCACAGAACTTACAAAACCCAAGATTTCTCTTGAAAGCCTATATTGACAAAAGAACCCATCTCTTTGAATTCTGAGAATTTATTTTTGGAAGCTATTATATGTCAAGATCTGTGGACCAGTTGTGGTTGCTGCAGTTTCAAATTTTTCAGTCTCATCATGAATCTCTTTGACTACCTGAGGAATTAACTATATGTCCTTATGTGGTATTTGTTTTACATATTTAAACCCCGTAAATGATAAACTTATGAGGAGAAATCATATTTTTAACTAATATGCACATAATACTCAAATGGAAAATATTTATACATTTCAATTTAGTAAATATTAATTGATCCTTTAATTGGGGGAGAGCTTTGTGGGATAATCTCAAGACCTTGTTTCTGTGTTTCAGGATATGAAGGCCTAGAGAAATTTGGGAAAGAGATTAGGCAAACTTTGAATAGAAGTTTAACATAATTTTTATAAGCAAATAGGGGAGTCCAAGCAGAGGGTTTCTTATTTTGTTTGTATAATGTAGAGATTTAGAGGTAGCTTCTCTGGTTGAATAAGCTCTTAAGATGTAAAGATGTGGTTCACTATTCTGAGAATACTGTGTTAGACAAATAGTAGAGATAGTCATACACAGGACAGTAAGGCTGTGCTTGAGAACCAAGTTGTAGATGAGAAAAATACGTGAGAAAAAGGAGAGCTTTACAAATAACGAGAGATTACACTGAAATTTAAGTGAAAATGAAGTAGAGATCTGAATATAGAGAATATTAAATGTTATATTGAGGGGTTTTGCTTAGATTTTATAGACAAAGGGCAATATGAAGATTCTAAACAAAAGTGTTAGTCACTCAGTCATGTCCAACTCGCTGCAGCCCCACTGACTATATAGCCCACCAGGTTCCGCTGCTCATGGGATTCTCCAGGCAAGACTATTGGGGTGGGCAGCCTTTCTATTCTCCAGGGGATCTTCCTGACCCAGAGGCTGAGCCCAGGCCCCCTGCACTGCAGGCAGATTCTTTACCATCTGAGCCACCAGGAAGCCCTACACAAAGGATATATGCCCCTTTAGGAATGATTTAGGGAGATTAATTCAGCAACAATGGGTAAAATAGACTCAATCGGTTTTTAAATAATTAGAGTTAGGTAGAAATTGTTTGAAACAAAATTGTTGCAAGCCATGGTAGGCAAATGGTAATTGAAGCCTTAAATATGTGCTAATTGAAAAAAGACATGGGTGTCAGCAGATATTTCAGTTAGTGAATGAATGAAACATGGCAAGTCATATGTGGATGCAACAGAGGGAGAAATCACAGTTTTCAAGACTTGCTTAATGGAAGATTGTTGTGTCATTAAGTCAAGGGGAAAAGTCAGGCTGGGGAAATGGTAAGGTAATAGTGGATGATGAGAATAGCTACATCATTGATATTCAACATTTCCTATACATTTGAACCACTGGGCACATTAAAAAAACTACTGATGATTGGATTGCACCCACTGAAATTCTGATGTTGCAAGTCTAGAGGATGTCGTGGGCACAGGAATTTTAAAATGTTCCACAGGAAGTTCTAAGATTAAGCTAGGAAAGTACGGGGAGGGAGGAGGGCGGGGGGTTCAGGATGGGGAACACGTGTATACCTGTGGCGGATTCATGTTGCTGTATAGCAAAACCAATACAATATTGTAAAGTAATTAGCCTCCAATTAAAATAAATAAATTTATATTAAAAAAGAGAAAGTTCTTATCTAGATTCCAGCTGCTTAACAAAGCGGCCCATAAACCAGCTACATCCACATTATCTGGAAATGTATAGAAATCTAGATTTTTAGTCCCAATCATGGAACGCCTGAGTTAGAATCTGTAGTTGAAATACTTCCCTAGGTGATGTGTATGCCTGTTAAATTTTTACTAGTGCTTAACTTGAACATGCTAGAATCATCTGAGGTGCAGAAGTTCTGATTTAACTGGTATAGGGTGGGGCCCAGGCGCAGATACTATTTTGAGAGCTCCCCAGAAGATACATACATGAGCTAGGTTTGAGAGGTCTAGGTACAAAGTGTTTTACTTGCACATCCAAGGTTCAAATTCCCAGAGGAGTTTGTTCTTTTCTTGATTTCTTGTAACAGCATTAAAATGTAACTAGAAGGAAATGAGAGATGTTTTTATTCTCTAACTGTATTGCAAGACAGGAGTTTTTGGTTAATGAGACTCTACAGAAATATTCTACGTGACTAGGATTTTAGATTTATTTGGAGTAATTTGGAGTAAGATCAAAGAATAAAACTGAACAAAAAGGTCTCCCAGAAAGCAGCTTAACTATCCATATCGTCAGCACACACGATGATCTATTTGGAGTTAAGGTAAACTTTTTAGGCATTTCTGATTTTTCCTTGTGATCTAATACGGATAGCTACCCTGTTTTGAGGGACTTTGTAATGACAGCCAATGTGAATTGTTGCCACACTCAATTTGCAAGGGCAGAGTTTCAAGCTGGAATAATTGCCTATTCCACTCCAGAGATGGGATGCTGACTGCTTCATTACCAGCTGGATGAACCAGGGCATGAGCAATTTCAGACAATGTGAACCATGCTCCTTTATACTACCCAAGGGTGCTAGTTCCCAAATATACTTACTCCCCCCCAACCCCAGTGACAAAAGACATGTTTTGCCTGCTGAAGGTGCTCCTGATGGAACTGAAAGAGCTGTGCAAATGCACCTGTGCCCTGCTCTCATGTCATTCTGCAAAGTGAATCTCTATCCACGTTGGAGTAGCAGATAGACTCACATTGTAGAATTACTGACATGATTTTATCTATTGCTACCTGTTTTCCCATCTATCTTCATCCCATTTCTAAGGCAAAAGAAATGACTATTATATAGTCTATTATTAGATTAATAGTTGCATTGACATATATCAAGCCAGTAATTGTAACTATGAAGATGTAGCTTACAACTTAGTACCTTGAGTTGATTGCAGAAGTTCTATAGAAAAGCCTGTAAATGTTGGGAAGTAATTACTTTTAAAAAGCATTTGCATTTGGGCCTTTGCATAGTTGATACAAACTATTATGAGTATCACTTTAAGGCACAGCATATATTTTTGTTTTTGTGCAAGTCATTTATAATGGCCACATGTATTACTTAAATAGCTACACTTCATCTGAAATCAATAATAGTTTTATTTTGAGTTAGAGGAAATGTTGCTTGCACCAGAAGCCAGTGTCATATTTGTATTAATGAATTATCAACTACAATTTTAAACCAAAACCAGGCAATACAACTTTAGAAGCAGTGTCTGATACAAGGGAAACCATGATGGGTATGTTGTTAGGAATGGAATCAAAGTTAATATACCTAGTTTAGGCTTTCTTTTATTAATTTTGAAATACTTGACATATATTGTTTTTAAATACCTATCTCTATATCTAGCTTTACATCTATGATAATTTCTATATATTCATATATATATATATATAACATTAAAGTAAAAACAAATACTTTAAAAAATATTTATGTGTCTATCACCAAGGCTGGAAATAAAATATTCTCCATTTCTCTAAGGCTTCCTGTGTGTCTTCCTCATCATTCTTCCTTATCCTCCTCATAAACCGACAGTTTCTTGAACTTATAATATTTCACTAGGCATATTGATAATTTCAGGTAACACACAATTCAGCCTTTTAAGGTGATTATCAATACATTCACAGATATCTTCAACTAACACCACAGACAAATTTAGAATACTTTCATCACTCCAAAAAGGAACAACCACTCCACATCTTACCACTCAAGCCCTAGCCATAGATAGCCATTCATCTGCTTTTAGTTTCTAAAAATTTCAGTTTCTAAAAGATTTTCCTCTTTTAAATATGTCAGGTAAGCAGAATCACAGACTGTGACCTTTGTGCTTGACTTTTTCACTTACTTAGAATAATGTTTACAATTTTTATCTATATTGAAAAATGTACCAGTACTTTTATGATTGAATAATATTCCATTGTATGGGTATAACACAGCTTGTTTATTCATATGTCAGTGATAGAAATTTATGTCGTTCTATCTTTTGGCTACTATGAATCATGTTGCTATGAATATCCATGTACAAATTTCTGTGTGGGCTTGTGTTTTAATTGTTCTTGGGTTTGAACCTAGGAGTGGAGTTGCTGTATCTAATGGTACCTCTGTGTTTAATCATTTGAGGAACTGACAGACTATTTTCCGAAGTGACTGCACCATTTTACATTCTTGACAACAGTTTAAGACAGTTCAGACTGCCTCAACAGCTCTTGATATTCTCTAACCTTTTGATTCTTGTCATCCTAGGGAGTGTGAAACTGTCTCGTTGTAGTTTCGGTTTTCATTTCCTCAATGACTAATGATGTTGAGTATCTTTTCTTGTGCTTATTGGCCATTTATATTTCTTTGAAGAAATGTCTTTTCATCTCCTTTGCCCATTTAAAATTAGATTAGTTGCATTTTTAATATGGAGTTTTAACAGCTCTTTTACATTCTGGATACAAATTCTTTATCAGATCATGACTTACAAATATATCCTTCTAATCTTTGAGTTGTCTTCAGAAAATTTTTTCATGGTGTCAATTGTTTGTTATGATTTTCTTTTCCATTTGTCTAGTCATTATGGATTATGCTTGTGAAGCCTGCTCTCGGGCCACAGGAAGGCACAGCCTTGGTTATGCACACGGTTAGTTATCCTAGGCTGATGGTAGTTTTGGTAGAGCTCTATTCCTCTCATTTCCTAACCACACCCATATAGCTAACACCACCAACTGCTGCCTTTTGTTCAAAGGATTTTAATAAATCCACTAGAGTATAAACTTCTCTGCAAATTAATCCAATGACGTATTAGTTCTTTTGCAGGAATGGTATCTGAAGTTAATTTTTGGGTATTTGTTTTTATCCCAGCAGTGTTCCTCCTAACTGAACTGTTCTCCAGTTCTCTCTTAGAGACTCCTGGCCTAACATTTAATCTATATATTTTTAAAAACATCATTTGTTTCAGTTTTGGCCGCACTGGGTCTTTGCTGCTGCGTGTGGGCTATCTTGGTTGTGGCACGCATGGGCCGCTCGATAGTTGTGGTGCGTGGGTTTCTCAGTGTGATGTCTTGTCTCGTTGCGGACTACGGGCCCTAGGACACCTGGGTTCAGGAGTTGTGGCCCACAGGCTTAGTTGCCCCTTGACATGTGTAATCTTCCAGACCGGGGATTGAACCTGTGTCTCCTGTATTTACAGGCACACTATTGACCACTGGGCCATCAGGGAAGTCCTAATCTATATCTTGAATCTTCTTTGAATTACCTTTAGCCACAGCCTCCAGTTGTTTTGCATGTGATTCTAAGCTTAACTTTCTCCATGTTTGCTGCAAATGATAAGGCATATTACTTTCTTATGGTTGCTGAAGCCAGAAATACAAAATGTGCCACTGAGCCAAAAGCAACATTTTCTTAGGGCTACGCTTCCTCTGGAAGGTCTGGAGAACAATGTATTTTCTGGTCTTTCCCAGTTTGTGGGGGAGCATCCTTTGGCTTTTGAGCTCTTCCTCCATCTTCAAAGCTAGTGGTATAGCATCTTCTTTGACTCCACTTCCCTTTGCTTCCTTCGCAAGACTTTTTCTCTGTGTCAGGTCTTCTGTTTCCTTTTCATGAAATGAATGAAATCTCATTCTCATTTATGGTTGCATTTCACTTAGAGCCCACCCAGATAATCCAGTTAATTCCCTCATCTAATTGTCTAAATAGTTTTAATTTAATCAGATCTACAAAGTCTAGTTTTATCATGAAAGTGAAAGTTGCTCAGGCATGTCTGACTCTTTGCGACTCCACGGACTAAACAGTTCATGGAGTTCTTCAGGCCAGAATACTGGAGTGAGTAGCCTTCCCCTTCTCCAGGGGATCTTCCCAACCCAAGGATCAAGCCCAGGTCTCCCTCATTGCAGGTGGATTATTTACCAGGTGAGCCACCAGGGAAGCCCAAGAATACTGGAGTGGGTAGCCTATCCCTTCTCTAACAGATCTTCTGGACCCAGGAATTGAACCGGGGTTTCCTGTGGCTTCTTCACCAGCTGAGCTATCAGAGAAGTCCTAGTTTTACCATAGAAATGAAGATTTACAGGCTCCAGAGAATAGGTCATGGATATATTTTGGAGAGGCCGTCATTCAACCTACATAGTAAATATGTAGTAAACATAGTAAATATGCTTCCATCCAATCTCCAAGAAGGCTTTCTTAGAAAAGAAGCAGAGGAGATAGTCTTTTTGCCCTCTCTATGGAGGAGATCATATTCTCCATCTGTTGTCTACTGAGTGAGCCTCCAACTCATGTAGGGCATCTGGTTTTCATTGCATTGCTCTGTTGGGCGGCTGGGCATGGGATACCAACATGGGAGTATTGAGTTGGATGTTGCTATTGCTATAAGCATAATAAAACAATCTGTCTCTGATCAAAGCCTTCATATGCATAAGCTTAAAAGTCACATTATTTATCTTGATATAAATGTATGTAGGAAACAAGATTAAACATGGTTAGAGCTATTCTTAAATAAAGTATTTTCAAAGGTTTCTATGAAACACTTCTGCCTTTTTAGGTTGGGCTTTGTTTCATAGAATGATGTTCTGTCAGTCCTCTTGTCCAGTGGAATAAAACACAGAGAAACAGCAAGCATGAGGTCTCTTTATTAAGTATTGATTTTCACAATTTCTGAATTCATTATATTTTCTGTGTAGGCACATGCCTATGTGTGCATGTATACCTTTTAAATGATATATGTTCTGTACATGGGGGCTTCCCAGGTGCCGCTAGTGGTAAAGAACACACCTGCCAATGCAGGTAGACATAAGAGATAGCAATCTGATCCCTAAGTCTGGAAATTTCCCTGGAGGAGAGTATAGCAATCCACTTTAATACTCTTACCAGGAGAATCCCATGGACAGAGGAGCCTGGCGGGCTACAGTCCATAGGATCACAGAGTCGGACACAACTGAAGTGACTTACCATGCACACACGCATGCCCGCATTCTGTATATGACATGTCATGTACAAGATATCACTATAAGGTATTATATAACATCAGTTCAGTTCAGTTCAGTTCAGTCGCTCAGTCGTGTCCAACTCTTTGCGACCCCATGAATTGCAGCACGCCAGGCCTCCCTGTCCATCACTATCTCCCGAGTTCACTTAGACTCAGGTCTGTCAAGTCAGCAATACCATCCAGCCATCTCATCCTTGGTCGTCCCCTTCTCCTCCTGCCCCCAGTCTCTCCCAGCATCACAGTCTTTTCCAGTGAGTCAACTCTTCACATGAGGTGGCCAAAGTACTGGAGCTTCAGCTTTAGCATCATTCCTTCCAAAGAAATTCCAGGGCTGATCTCCTTCAGAATGGACTGGTTGGATCTCCTTGCAGTCCAAGGGACTCTCAAGAGTCTTCTCCGACACCACAGTTCAAACACATCAATTCTTTGGCCCTCAGCCTTCTTCACAGTCCAACTCTCACATCCATATGTGACTACTGGTAAAACCATAGCCTTGACTAGACGGACCTTAGTCAGCAAAGTAATGTCTCTGCTTTTCAATATGCTGTCTAGGTGGGTCATAACTTTTCTTCCAAGGAGTAAGCGTCTTTTAATTTCATGGCTGCAGTCACCATCCGCAGTGATTTTGCAGCCCAAAAAACTAAAGTCTGACACTGTTTCCACTGTCTCCCCATCTATTTCCCATGAAATGATGGGACCAGATGCCGTGATTTTCGTTTTCTGAATGTTGAGCTTTAAGCCAACTTTTTCACTCTCCTCTTTCACTTTCATCAAGAGGCTTTTTAGCTCCTCTTCACTTTCTGCCATAAGGATGGTGTCATCTGCATATCAGAGGTTATTGAT
>SJYQ01000413.1:774787-816018 GCA_006410935.1 Redunca redunca | reverse complement strand
TATTTTTATGGGTTCAAGTTAATGTTTAGGTCTCATTATTTTAAGGATCCAAATTAAAGTTATGGATTTTGTAGGATTTAAAATGTAACAGTAATAAAAATGTTCATGAGATGTATGAGCATAGACATTTTTATTTGTAATCTCTCAAAGTTTATTGTAAATAAATCAGTGAAAGTCACCCTAATGAGTTAGTATCAATCAGGTCCTGCCACACTGTCAAATTTGGCTCAATCATGATAGATAACATTCAATCTAGTGAAACTAATTTAAGTTTCTACTTTTCTTTATAAGCTTATGTAGTAAACTTTGAAGGTGTTTTCTTCTAAACATGCACATATGGCATTTTGCCCCTTGACTTGATTTTATTTTGATTTTTAAATCAAATAGTTGAGTAGGAATCAGAGGGAAGGAGGTGGAGTTAGGGCATATACTATGTTTGCCTACGATTCGTGGTCCTACATTTTCCGAGCTCTCTCACTTACTCCATAAAATAACTTTATTCAGTTTGGGTTTTTATATCACTTTTATAAAAGAACACGCAAATTCAGAAAATTTTAGCAGTTTTCTGGAAATTAGTTATGACTGAACCAGAATTAAAGTGGAAGCGTGCACTTCCAGGCTTCCCTGGTGGCTCAGACAGTAAAGAATCTGCCTGCGGCACAGGAGACCTGGGCTTGATCCCTGAATCAGGAAGATGCCCTCAAGAAGGAAATAGCTACCCACTCCAGTATTCTTGCCTGGAGAATTCCATGGACAGAGGAATCTGGTGGGCTATGGTCCATTGGTTTGCAGAGTCAGACATGACTGAGTGACTAACATTTTCACTTTTTCTTATTCATGTTCAATTGCAAAGTCCAAACCCATTCTGCTAAACTATTCCCATTAGATCTAAGAAACTGGAATCATCCTCTTCAAATTCGTATCCAGAAATCAAGGATGTCTGCAAGTTTTAGGATAGACTCGGTTACTCTATGTTAATAAATATTACATTAATCTTACTGACTTGACATACTAGCTCATGATACTTCCACACAGGTTGCCTGAAAGCTCGAGTCTCTACGTTTACAAAGATTTCCAGGCTAATAAAGGCTTCATTCTGATAAATGCTTCTTCCTCCATGAACTTCCATGATTGCCACAGAAATGAGAAGATATGTGCTAAACTGTTTAGAGATTCTTAGACTTTAGCTAGAAGTAATACAAGCCATTTATTGACATTTTGTTGACTAAAGAAACTCCAGGTATAATTTCACAGGGGATAAAAAATCCAGTCCTCCACAGTTCCCGAAAAGGGGAGAGAAAAACTATTTGGTATAAGCTTAAATGGACTACTCCTGTTCAACTTCTTGTCAGCAAATATTCAGCTGGCCTTTCCATAAGTGAAATACACTCATCTTCGTGAGGCAAAGTCAAGATATCCCATTCATTCACAGAGTTACCTCAAAATATAGTGTCTTTACATGATATGCAGTAGCCTCAGCATCACTGATATGGACTTGATATGGTTGCTTAAGAACTCAACAGACACGTTCTCCCCTTGCCCCCTATCTAAATATGGTGGCCGAGCAGGGTAAACCAGAAAGAAGAGTCGTGTTTTGAAGGCAGAGAATGGGAAACACCCGCAAATCACGGGTCCTCCAATTAATTATGAAATCCTGCTCGGCAGAGATTATGAGAACTCCTGTATTGAGGAAAGGGAAAGTTTCTCAAGTGGGTCTGAATTTTCCCTCATTCTAGGGATCTCTATTCCTGAGCTGTTACCTATGGGAGTTTGGTTTTGTTTTGATTTTTCCCTTCATTATCTTTTTGGGCAACATTGGAAAATATACTCTCCTTGGAAGCTGGGCCACTTTCTCAGCTTGACTTCTGCCTGAACAAACTTGGGACTCAAGCATCATTTTTTTTTTTTTTTTTACTTTATTTTACTTTACAATACTGTATTGGTTTGCCATACATCAACATGAATCCGCCACAGGTATACACATGTTCCCCCATCCTGAACCCGTGCACTGAGACAATCAAGTATCAATTTAATGTTCAAAGAATCCCAGTCTTTTCGAGGCTGAGCTCATTCTCTAGAAGTATGACTCTTAGAAATATCCTATGCTTCATACCCATTATAGTCAATGAAGAATAGTAACAATGCACATTCTTAGATTTATCTAACTTTCCCCCTTTCTTTCTTGCCTCCATTTTTCACTTTTATGACTTAGTTTCAGTTAGCTCAAGTTAATACTTCTTTTTTAGGAAAGCCTTTAATTCTTTTGCCTGAAGTATTTTATCAATTGAAATGATTTACTTGGTGGCATAAAGTTAGTGGTGATCCAAGACACCTTTATTCATTCAGATGTTTTAAAAGAGGTATTATGTTAGATATCTATAGCTGCATAACACATTACTGCATAACACATAACACATTACTGTATAACACATTACTCCAAAACTTAGTGGATTAAATATATATATATATATATATATGATCTCACAGTTTCTCTGTGTCAGGAATCTAGTTCCTTGTGTTTCTTTTGTCATGATCTTTTGTAAAGGCTGAAATAAAATTGTTAGCCAGTGCCAAAGTCTCATCCAACTTCTTGACTGGGGAAGGAATCCATTTCTATGCTTGTTTGCATGGTTTTTGAAAAGATTCAATTTCTCAAGGGCTATTTGATTGAAGGCCCCATTTCCATGCTGACTCTTGGCTTGAAGGAGGATACATTTAATTCCTTACCTTACAGGCATATCAAATATGGCAGTTTGCTTCAGTAAAACCTGCTAGAGAGACAGAGCCTGCAAGCCAAAATGTAAACTAATCTCACAAGTAATACCTCATCACCTTTGCCATTGTTTAGATAGAAATCACAGGCCTTGTCCAGACTTGAGAAGTGGATTACATAGAGTGTAAGTACAAATAAATTACTTGCCTGTCTTACAATCTGTCTGCCACAGATGGAATAGATAAACATAGACTTGATTTGATCTTTATAAAAGCCTGAGATTTTATCTCTCCTTTGCCTTTTGTCTTTCTGTCAGTTTAATCTTTTACTAGGTAGGGTTGAGAACAAAGCTATCTTTTTAAAAATTTTAAGTTCCTGCTTTTCCAAACCTAGTTATTGTCTTTCACTACAATTCTGGTTTACTTACAAGCTGGCCGATTTTCTTTTGTGATCAGCATTGCCCATGCAGTAGTGCATCTTACCAACGCAGCCAATTGCAGCCCACACATCTGCTTTCCAAATTCTCCCTTGTGCTGCCGTCCCATGGACGTTTCGAGTCAGGAGGTTGTAGGTGGAATGGCATCAGCTCTGTTCGCTCCTGGTTCCAAATTTAGTCATCTCCCTT
The DNA here is from genome assembly GCA_006410935.1 of Redunca redunca. NCBI lineage: Eukaryota > Metazoa > Chordata > Mammalia > Artiodactyla > Bovidae > Redunca > Redunca redunca. The sequence continues at coordinate 812,680 of SJYQ01000413.1, read as the reverse complement.
CCTCTTCCCATTCTTGGTGATACAGGATATTTCACCAGTAATCTGGGAAGATGTTGAGAATTTCATTTAATCCTAGATTTGCCAAACTTCTCCAAGGGGGCATTGTATCTCACCCTTGTCTTTTGAAGGCAACCTTGTAAGTAGGAGGGGTAGAGGAACCATCTCTAATCCCCACGTGAGGACTACAGTTCTCTTTCACTCAACTTTCTCATTTGGAGGCAGAAAGCCTGCCCTACAAAACTGGCTGTTGTTATTTCTTTTTATTTTTCCAAATATTTATAGTTTGGCATTAACTTTCCCATTTGAGGTTCAAAAACTCTTTCTCTTTTCATTTCACTCAAAAGTATATTTTGTTTTTCAAAAGCTGAGAACTCCAGTTTGTTTTTATTCAGCTCTGGGCTCTTTTCCTTAGATTAAGTGTGAGTAAACAGACAAGAAGATTAAAAAAATTTACAACTGGAAAATAAAACATAAAATTAAAATGTCTCAATTATGCTTACTCTCTTTTATTTCTCAATTCAGTTCAGTTGCTCAGTAATGTCCGACTCTTTGTGACCCCATGGACTGCAGCACGCCAGGCCTCCCTGTCCATCACCATCTCCTGGAGCTTACTCAAACTCATGTCCCTTGAGTCGGTGATTCCATCCAACCATCTCATCCTCTGTCATCCCATTCTCCTCTACCTTCAATCTTTCCCAGTATCACAGTCTTTCCAGTGAGTCAGTTCTTCATAACAGATGACCAGAGTATTGGAGTTTCAGCTTCAGCATCAGTCCTTCCAATGAATATTCAGAACTGATTTTCCCTAGGATTTACTGGTTTGATCTCCTTGCAGTCCAAAGGACTCTCAAGAGTCTTCTCTAACACCACAGTTCAACATCATAGATTCCTTCTTTATGCTTTTAAATCATTTTAGTGTTTGGAGAATTATGTATTTCATTTCAATTCTACTAGTTTTTCAAGAAGATTTTATATTTTTTCCCTCTTAGCTTTTACCCACTTGACTGACAGCCATTGCAGTCAATTTTCAGTATTCTCTCTCTTGCTTTATCTCTTTTTATTTGATGCAAGTACTTTTCATTTCCTCCTGTTTTGAATTATTAAGTTCAGAACCCTGAAGGCCATAATCTATTGCAATTCTTAGAAGATAATGTCATCTGAGTATATTCTTCTGCATCTCACAATAGGTCATTTTTTTTGAAATATTCTATTCCCCTGGTAGTCTTCATATTATTTTGTCAGTTATTTAATATTTTCTTGATTCCATAGTGTTTTTTTCCCCTACAATAGTTATTACTTAATAGAAGGTAAAAATACTAGGCTAAGCATTTGACGAATATGAGTGAGTAGGTTACCTTTGGCCTTACTGTTGATTGCTTGGTGTATATATTTGGAAAGCAGTTGGATGTGCTCAATTCCAAGTCAAGTTTAAGTTTTAAAGATACTTTTGGTTTTGTTTTTATGACTTTTTTCCTGTTCCCCATCCCATCCTTTGAGATAGAGTTTAGTTACAAGAAAATTAGGATTTCTAACTTTTTCTTATAACACTTTGAGTTTTTATGAAAAATTTGTCCCCGGAAAGTAAAATGGCTAACACTCCACCACTCTTATTTTCACCAAATTATTATTTGGAATTTAAGGTCTTTGGAGGAAAATGATATGTGTATGTGTCTGTGGATTTGCAGAGGCACGTGTTGGGGGTGGTACCATAGCAAGCAAGGGGGGAGAATTGCTGACTTACACAGTCCCTGAATCAGAACAGGTGAGGGGGTTGAAAGCATGCTTTCCAACATTATTTTTCTAGATAATCTGGTTTAGTCTGTTACTGAGTCAATCATGGCCTCTTAGACTGAGTCTAAGTAGTTTAGTGATCTTTTTTTCTCCAGGTAAACTTTATCAGCCTTAAAATATTTTTTCAGTTCCTCCAAGATTGTGACTTGTCTGTCAGTATTAAATTTTGTGTCGTTGATGCTTTTAATCACTTATCTGTGTCTTCTTGCTTATTTTGTGAGAAATTCAAAGAGGCTAATGATAATCTCCGGCTTGCGGCTTGTCAGCCGTTCCCATGGTTACAGGTGGAGGCGGGGTTTCTAGTAGCCTGGGCTTAAGGGGATTCACACTGGAACGTGAGGTGGTGCCTGCAAAGGGTCTGTGGTTCTGATTACATCTGTATTAAGAGGATGTACGTGTCCTGGAGAAACGAGCTCAACAGTATATCCTTGTGAGATTTGGGGGCCGGCCGCCTCGGAATTTAGGCTCCCGAGCCCCAGCCACTCCCGCGTTTCAGAATTGCCCGCCTAAGATAGAGCTGCAGACAGGGAGACTGAAGGCTGGGGTTCTCAACCTGAGAGGACCCTAAGGAGTTCAGCTGCCCATCTCCTTTCAGCCCCTTTAACTGAGAATGGGAGGAATGGTCGTTCTTCCAGCTCTGAAAAAGGTCATCAACCAGGCTGTTTCTAAACAACCTCTGCCCCCCAAGTTTCTGCCCCACCCTAAAGGAGCTCCTGACCCCCGTGTAGTAATTCACGAAAATTTCCCGTTGCCTTGGTGACCCGTTCTCCTTGTCCGCAGCTCCTGTCTCCTCTCCTTGGTCTCGTTTTCTTCTTTAATCCGTCATTCCTTCTCGATTCTAATTTTATTATTGTTGTATCTAACGTCTCTGCCACTATCTGGCCATCATTTTCTAACCCTTATCAATTCTTCCCTTATAAAAAAAATAGCAACGTTGTGAGGATCACGGAATGACCAATCATATATTGAGATTTAAAAATCTTCCCTGATATCGGTGTTTCTTTTGTTTTTTAAAATAATCCCAAACTAAAGGTTGATTTTCTGCTCTAAATTTAGCGTGTTAACATGGAACTTTAATAAGGTTTTACAAGGTTTACAAATTTTATCTCTTCCTAAAGAACGTGGAAAAGGCCTCAAATCCATCTCTGCCTAAATTCCTGAATAGCTGCTCTTCTCTTTTTTTTCCAGTTTATCTAGATTTGCCTCCAGCATGCTGTTACTCTACCACTTTTCTTTTTAGCCTAACCTAACCTTGTATACTGGAGAAGGCAATGGCACCCCTCTCCAGTGCCTGGAAAATCGCATGGATGGAGGAGCCTGGTGGCCTGCAGTCTATGGGGTCGCGAAGAGTCGGACAGGACTGAGCGACTTCACTTTCAATTTTCACTTTCATGCATTGGAGAAGGAAATGGCAATCCACTCCAGTATTCTTGCCTGGAGAATCCCAGGGACGGGGGAGCCTGGTGGGCTGCCGTCTATGGGGTTGCACAGAGTTGGACACGACTGAAGCGACTTAGCAGCAGCAGCAGCAATAATCAAATGGGGCTTCCCTGGTAGCTCAGATGGTAAAGAGTCTACCTGCAGTTTGGGAGACCCAGGTTCGATCCTTGGGTCGGGAAGATCCCGGGAGAAGGAAATGGTAGCCCACTCCAGTACTCTTGCCTGGAAAATCCCATGGAAGGTGGAACCTGGTAGGCTACAGTCCATGGGGTCGAAAAGAGTTGGACACAACTGAGCGACTTCACTTCACTTCTTGTTTTTGCATTTTTTGTCATCATTTGATTATATTTTAATGTATACTTATATTTTACTACTTTTGATCCTACACTATTTATTAGAAAGTCTATATTGATAAAATTATATATTAGTGAAATGAAAAGTGCCATCCAGAAACAACTGATGATCGAAAAGGGTCACATAATAAGGAAGCTATTGCCCACTTAAAATACTCAAATCAATCAAAAACAATTAAAAGTAACTTTTGTTCCAACTGAGTTGTAGTTCAAATGCCAATTATAGCGTACATTAGGAAACCAGAAAGGATGTGATAAATATTCAAGTAAGTAATGCCAATTCATTTGAAACATGAAAAATAGTACAACATTAAGTGGATTCATGTCCTATATATAAAATAAAAATATTAGTAAAAATTATATATTTTATTGTAATAAAAAGTAGATTTCAGAGATACATCTCTAATACATGTTTTAAGCTTTAAGAATGTATCTGAATCATAACCAATGCCTGATAAATTATAAAAATAAATAAGCTTGGGGATTAACTGAGTCAGAGCCTATCTGAATCTAGATATTTTGGTACCATACTGCAGCTGTGTCTTCTAGCACAGTAAAATATTTCCATGATTGTTGAAATAATGATTCTTCTTTTTTCTTAGTTTTTAACTAAAATCAACAAGTTGTAGGTAGCCAGAAGACTCCCTGAACATGTATTTAGTGTTTAAATTCTTATATACATCAGGAATTAAACCATAGCAAACGTTGTCTCTGACTTGTTTTAGAAATATGACTTGGTGCCTACCTGCCATTATGGAAATGCTCTTTTTGAATTAGATCATTTGGAAACATATACAAAAGGATAGGCCTTTTTCAAAATCTTTAATCAGTAAATAATTTTTAAGAAAAATAATGCTTGAGGAGTACAGCTCTCTCTGAATCCCATTTCTTCAGTCTCACTATTGTTCCATATACTTAGAGAGAACACAAATTACCTTTCAGTGATGTCATGGTAACATCTCAGGGTGTATTCACAGTGAGGTAAATCTTACCCTACTTGGAGGCAATAATAACATAAAAAGTAAGAGTAATAACAATTAGGAGAATAACATTTTATATAGAGACCTTCCTAAATTTATATTTAAATTGTATTCACTATTTAACTAGGAGTTAGGATTCATTTAAGGAATCATTGCATAATCTCTAGATACAGCAGCCAGTAATGTTTATTGTGATAAAAAGGGGTGTTTACACCCCATATATTATTGTCGTTTGCATAGTAAGCTGCATTATTTTGTGGCAGATGTGATATATTGTAATAGTCTCTGAGATTCTCAAAAGTGAACACTGTGTCAGAGTAATTTTTACATTTCCATTCATTCAAATATAAAGTAATATTCACTCTGTACGATTGGCCTATTTTTGGAGGCAGGTATACATTTCTGTATTTAGCTTGAATTTAATATTGGCAATAAAACATGATCTTGTAGTGGAAGCTGACAATAAATATCCTCTGTATCCAACTAGATTTTGACATACAATTAGGAGAACCTCACAGTGTAATTTTCACGTAGATCAATAACATTAGATTCTTAGCACAATTCTTTCTCTGCTGATATAAATGAAGGCCTCCTTTTAAATTAATTCAGTTAAAATGGGATTACTCAAGTAATGTTGTATGAAGTATCTTTCCTTAGCCAAGGTGAGGGCTTCANGGCTTCATGTAAGAAAAGATAAATATTTAAGTAGTAATTTAATCATATAATTTTTTTAAAAATTAATAAAGTACAAATTATTTGTTATATACAAAGAGGATAACTTTAAAACACACAAACAAGTTTATTACTAGAAGTTGTTCATTGACAAGAATATGTCTGGCTTATGCATAGTAAGTCCAAAGGCTTTTTTCAACATAAAATTCATCTATATTTCAAAACTACATCTGAAGCCGATGCATGAGGAAAGGATAGAATGGTGTCTGTACTAATAATAGGGCTTCCCAGGTGGTGCTAGTGGGAAAGAACCCACCTGCCAATGCAGGAGACACGGGAGGCGTGGGTTTGATCCCTGGGTTGGAAAGATCCTCTAGAGGAGGGCATGGCAATCCACTCCAGTTTTCTTGCCCGGAGAATCCCAGGGACAGAGGAGCCTGCTGGGCACACAGTCCACAGGGTCACAAAGAGTCGTACAGGAATGACACAGCTTAGCGGGCATGCAGGCATACTAATAACAGCTTCTCTTTATTTTTATATGTCCACTAAGAAAATAAAAGAAAGAAAAGTGAAGTCGCTCAGTCATGTCCAACTCTTTGCGACCCCATAGACACCAGGCTCCTCTGTCCATGGGATTTTCCAGGCAAGAGTACTGGAGTGGGTTGCCGTTTCCTTCTCCAGGGAACTTCCTGACCCAGGGATCGAACCCAGGTCTCCCACACTGTAGACAGACACTTTCCGTCTGAGCTACCACCTGATCTGGTCACCAAATTCTAATCATCTTTATCATATTTTATCTGTCCAAATTATACTTTTTCCCTTGGAGCCCACATGATCTCTTTTATTCATCTGAGAGGTTCAGAGGGGAAAAAAGGGGGACAATTTGGTCATAGAATGGAACCCTTTCAGTTAGACTGTAAGGCAAGAATCTAGTGTCATTAGCAATATATATATATATATATATATACACACACATATATATATAACACTCCTAGCAGTGCCAGGGGATTAAGACCTAGCCTGCTGGGATTTAAATCTAGGACTTCTGACTCCAGAATCTATATCATTGACCACCATATACACCCTCTCTGGATGACTTCTCATGAATGCTAAGAACTTTTATGATGGTTCATTTTCCACTTTATTAGTTAATACTAGAAGTTAGATTCACATTTTTAATTGCATGCAAGAGAATTTGTATTTCAATAAGCTGTACAAAAATTCTGGCTGTCAAGACCATAGGAAGTACTCATTCTATTGAATAATAAGCCTTTCTTGTTTAAGACTATGGGACTTGTGAAGTCAGTTTATTTTTCCCTTTCTTTTAAATCTTTTCATGTGTCAGCTGTAATGCCATTTGAATCAAAGACATTTGATTACCATCTATGCTCTTCCCTTAAAACCTGAATGAAGAGCTTTGTGGGAGACTGGCAGGCTTGCAGAATGAACTGTTTTGACATTGGCAAAACGTTACAGCAAGAGAAAACTTGCAACTCCTCTGTTCTGTGGTTGTCAAAATAGAATTCTATGCCAGATTTGGCAGAGGTTTCTGAGCTTTTTGCTTCATCAACTATCAATTCCCTAAGTAGCCCAAGCCATCTCTTACCTGCTCCAAAAGGCAGCCCCATTGATCAGATTGTTTTCCTTGTTTTCTTTTTTTTGGTAAAGGCTATTAGATTTGTATGTCAGTATACATATATGCATATATAATTGTTTTAAGTGCAGATGTTTCACTTTTTTTTCCTTCATAAAGGGCTTCGATGTGATATATTCATTAGTTTACCAATGCCATATTATTTTTCTCTGAAAGGATATGAATTCCACTCAATCCCATTCAAAATCTGTATTAGAAAATGGTACCTGAAAAATGTCACAGTTCTTCTTTCTGGGTTGCAGCCTCTGGAATCTGAGCATGTATGAAAGTGAAAGTGTTAGTTGCTCAGTCCTGTCTGACTCTTTGAGACCCCATGGACTTTAGGCCACTACGCTCCTCTGTCCATGGAATTTTCCAGGCAAGAATACTGCAGTGGGTCCCCATTGCCTACTCCCGGGGATCGTTCCAGTGCAGGGATCGAACCAGCATCTCCTGTGGCTCCAGCATTCTCAGGAGGGTTCTTTACCATAGAGCCATCTGGCAGAGTTAGCATTGAATAAATCAGTTCAGTTCAGTTCAGTCACTCAGTCATGTCCGACTGTTTGCGACCCCATGAATCCCAGCACGCCAGGCCTCCCTGTCCTTCACCATCTTCCGGAGTTCACTCGGACTCACGTTCATCATGTCCGTGATGCCATCCAGCCATCTCATCCTGGGTCGTCCCCTTCTCCTGCCCCCAATCCCTCCCAGCATCAGAGTCTTTTCCAATGAGTCAACTCTTCGCATCAGGTGTCCAAAGTACTGGAGTTTCAGCTTCAGCATCATTCCTTCCAAAGAAATCCCAGGACTGATCTCTTTCAAAATGGACTGGCTGGATCTCAAGTCCAAGGGACTCTCAAGAGTCTTCTCCAACACCACAGTTCAAACGCATCAATTCTTCGGCGCTCAGCCTTCTTCACAGTCCAACTCTCACATCCATACATGACCACAGGNTCTGGTATTCCCATCTCTTTCAGAATTTTCCACAGTTTATTGTGATCCACACAGTCAAAGGCTTTGGCACAGTCAATAAAGCAGAAATAGATGTTTTTCTGGAACTCTCTTGCTTTTTCCATGATCAATTTCTCTAATAGATTAAAAACGATCTGTTCTTCAATTTCTCTTCCCACCTATGGTAGGAAGCAGAAAGAACTTTTATACCCAAAATAAGAAAGACTTCATAGGAAAGGCTCTATAAACGTATTACCAACACACGTATCTAGATGGTGAAAAAAGCTTTCTTCCTTATAGAAGTCACTACAGTGCTCTGGTTCTTTCACAGACCCATAGGGAGCAAATGCAGGAACTTTTAGAAAATATCTCTTGTCTGCATACGGTAGGAGATTTTCTTCCAGGGAGATGTTATATACTTACAGACTTGAGACTTATACAGAGATGGACTGAAGAAAAGTATTAATCCTCAAATTCCGAACTAGCATGCAATTCAAGCTGTTTTCAAAATTGTTTGATTAAATGGAAAATAATTGTTTTTGAAAGAGCAAGTAATAAGCCCTTTTGATTCTCTCCATTACTTTAGAAGCTGGTGTAAAATGGCAGAAGATACATAGGAGGGCACATTTTCATTCCAGGTTGATTTCATTGTTTTTGGTTAGCAGCTGCTATCACAAGGAGTCTAAGTTAGGGGAATGGTCTGAGGAGTGTAGTGTAAAGTGTCAGAAAGTAAACAATAGCCAAGGGGATTATTTAATTCCTTGGAATCTACGAAAACTGTGGAGAAATCACTATGAATAGTGAGCATCCAGAAAATAGAGGACAGAGAAAACAGCAGTCTGGGAAACAAAGTCCTTAGAAGGGAAAAAATAAGTTGGTTGGTAAACAATTCAGTCTTCATTTCTAGGAACTGAATCTGATAAAATAAGCTTTATATATAAGCGCGCAATATTTCCCAGATCAAAATATGTTTGAAATACCCATATACATATGCATTTAAATGTAGTAAAGGTATGCACAATGATCTTATAAAGAATCTCTCTGTAATAACTCTAAAATGTAGAATTAATTGTATATATGGATATGTAAAAAATCTTGGAGAAAATTAATTTTCTATGTTAATATGCTCCTTTTCAAGCTATCTCATTGACATTCATAAGAGCTTTTTTGAAGGATTCTTAAATTACTATTATATGTTATAAAAAAATCACAGGATCAAGGATAAGAAAGAAGTGACTTCCTTGAACTTCAACCTGAACTAGTTAATAATCCCTGCCTCAGTGATTTCAGTAAAAAATGAATAAGTGATGCTGTTGTGATAAGGGAGATTAAGCAAAAGCTGTTTGTCTTAGTCCTTACAGGCTGCTCTAACAAAATATCACCACCTGGGTAGTTTACAGATTTATTTCTCATAATTCTGGGGCTGAGAAGTTCACAGTGAAGATGCTGGCAGATTCAGAGGCTGTCTTATGAGGGTTTGCTTCCTGGGTCACGATGGCCTTCTCTTTGCTCTGTTCTCACGTGGTGGAAGGGGAGAAGGAGCCGAGCTCAAGGGTCCTTTTTATAAGAGCACTAACACCATTCATGTGAGGGTCTCATCTCATGACCTATTGACCTCCCAAAGTTCCCAACTCCAAATACTATCGCACTGGGGATTCAGTTTCAACATATGCATTTTAGAGTGGTGCAAACGTTCGTTCTATAGCAGTGCCTAACAGAGAAAGAACATATAAGGGATACTTAAAAAATGTAAATGGTATGTGTTTATCTGTTGTTTACTTTTGAGGCTTATATTGCTTCTAAGGATCTTATATACAGAAGAAGGGAAAGAGCTTAGTGAAAAAGCAAAAAGAAATAGTTCACGTGTTTATGGCTCATCTATGAGCTAAATGTCATAAGCAAACAGCTCAGGATTGTGAGACTACATTCAATTAATGGCACCAACGTGCTGATATTAGTCAACATGTTGCTGATTAAGCAGGTTATATGTGCACTAAAAGGCCCACTTGATATTTGTTGTGCAAGTGTAGGAATCCAATTTCTATCTTTCCTCCATGACAAGTCATTTTTTTCCCCCTTTTAGACAGGTGACCTTAAATCACCCAGAGTTAACATTTTCTTCCAATACTGACTTCATAAGAGCTTATGAACTTGGAAAGTTGAAATCCCAATGAATTGCATTGTCTAACACAAAAGAGACTAGTTGATTTCATGAGATGAGTATTGACAGGCAGTCAACCCATGTTTAAAGAAATTTAATACTTAGCTGAGACATATTTGATTTTTAAGATTGGTACAACCTAAAATCCCCACTGAAATCTGTGCTTTAAATGTCCTCTTGAATTCTGTGTTTGAATGAATTTCCCGGTAGGATATAGCTAGATTTTTTATTTGTTTGTTTTGTTTTAAATGTTGGAGAGCATCTCTAAACTGTTCTTATACTCAACAAGTTTTATCAGCTGCTTAACTCTACCCCTAAGTCAGGATAATAAAATCACATTAGTATAAAGAAGAACATTTCAAATAATCAGCTAAAGCAATTGTTTATTAGTTTAGTGATATGGAACTTGAAAAGCAGAATACTAGAATATAATCTAGTTTTGCCAACTTAGAATTTCTGTTAAACAGCTCTTGAAGATGTATTCACAATTTGGATTATATAACAAGTATCCATTAATAAATGGATTTTTAAAGGACACAAGTAGTCAGTGATATATATAGCTGTATTTGTCCACATTTATTTTATAGGTGAAAGGATATAGAACAAAAAAATATAGTTATTACTTACTATAAATTTACAATATGCCAGACATTGTGCTAGGTTCTTTATGGATATTATTTACTTAGCATTCAACACATCCCTTTAAGACATGCAAGGCACTATTCCTGTTTTATAAAACATTAAGCCTAGATCACAAAATGAATTTATCAGTCACATAACCATTAAGTAGCAGAGCTGTATGCAAACTTGATTCCAATGCCTACGGATTCTTAGGATTATCAATGTCGCTCCTCCTAATGAATATCATCTTATTCTTCACCTCTCACATTTGTATTGGCCTGAAAACTAAGAACTAAATAAGTTCTTTGGTCACATCATGAATCAGACAACTTACATATAAATGTCTTTATGATTAGAGATGAATCCTTCTGATTTTCAAAAGAGTATATCATTTTTTGACCCTGAGTCATTTATGTCAGTTGGTATAAATGCACATTTTGGACAGTAAAATCAATTATACTCTGAACAATTGTTAGATAGTAGTGGTAAAAATGTTATTAAACCAATATTTACAAAAACAGAAAAAGAGTACTCCTTATATATAATATTCTAGGAAGTAATCTCTGTTGTGGAAGAATAAAAATACTCATTTAGGAATTAAGAATTAAGTGCACCTAAGAAAAGATTTAAGGAAAAGTAAATTAGGTATCTCGTTTAATTTGTATCAGCTAAGATTAACAATGCAAGTAACATCTTAATAAGTAATTACAATGGAAATTTGTAGGCTAAAGGTGTTTTCTATAAATAGTATGTTGAAGTCAATTAGCATCCCTAATGGAATATATAGAGCAATTCTAAATGACATGAATTGAAATGTGTAAAAGCAGGGAGATGTAAATTTTCAGGGAGCGACATAATGCATTTACTTCGGAACCATAGCAAAGCTTTCACCTTCTGTGAGCAACATCTAAAATCGTGTCAGAATCAAATTAGCTATTTTGTCTTTAAATGAGTTTTTCTTTACAGAAACAGCTTTAGAAGAATGAACTTCTATAAATATATAAATTGTTAAAGTTTCTAGTAAGGTGGCTTGTGCCAAAATTTACATTAGGGACAATTAAAGAATAAGAATGAGTATTGGAATAGAATGAAGAGACTATTCGTGTATCAGCAGCCAAGTGTGTAATAGGAGCAATGAATTAAGAGAAAACTTTCCAAGGGTATTGATCTACCTCATAAGAAAACAGGTTATTTTTCAGTTCTTCTTTTCTTGAATTTCATGAGTTCAGGTAAAAGATACATAGATAATGGAACATAAAGCAAATATATCCATAAAATCTTAATATACAGTACCTATTCTCAGAACTGGGCTTTTCACGTGGTGCTAGCGGTAAAGGTGCCAATCCAGGAGACTTAAGAGAGGAGGTTCTGTCCCTGGGTGGGGAAGATCCCCTGGAGGAGGGCAGGGCAACCCACTCCAGTGTTCTTGCCTGGAGAATCCCCGTGGACAGAGTAACCCTGGTGGGCTATAGTCCATAGAATAGCAAAGAATCAAACATGACTGAGTGACTTAGCACAGACATATCCATTCTCAGAACTCAGGGAATACACCTTACACCATGCTGAGCCCCTTGGGAGTGGGGGAGGGGTAGAAAGGAGGAGCAGGAGGAGGGAGGGGAGGACGGAAGTCGGGGGATGAGGAGGTGGAGAAGGGAATGAAGGAAGGAGGACCAGGGGAGAGGGAAAAGGAACAGAACACGTCTTAAAATATTAGGGTCTCTTCATCTATTTATATATGGTGCAATATTTTCAGTAAGGTTTCCTTTGCTTTTTTATTTACAATTAGCTTTTACAAAGAAGAATTTTAATTTTTGACTTGTTAGAGTGTGTGAGTAAAACTCAGGGATATAAAGCTAAAAATGAAACAATGGCCTTGAACCACTAAACGGATGTGTGTAGAGGAATTAAGATCCTGTAATTAGAGAAAAAGAAGACAAAAATGACCTGAAATAATGTCAAGTCAAGATTGCCGAGAGAAATATCAATAACCTCAGATATGCAGATGACACCACCCTTATGGCAGAAAGTGAAGAGGAGCTAAAAAGCCTCTTGATGAAAGTGAAAGAGGAGAATGAAAAAGTTGGCTTAAAGCTCAATATTCAGAAGACGAAGATCATGGCATCGGGTCCCATCACTTCATGGGAAATAGATGGGGAAACAGTGTCAGACTTTTATTTTTGGGGGCTCCAAAATCACTGCAGATGGTGACTGCAGCCATGAAATTAAAAGACGCTTACTCCTTGGAAGAAAAGTTATGACCAACCTAGACAGCATATTCAAAAGCAGAGATATTACCTTGCCAACAAAGGTCCATCTAGTCAAGGCTATGGTTTTTCCTGTGGTCATGTATGGATATGAAAGTTGGACTGTGAAGAAAGCTGAGCACTGAAGAATTGATGCTTTTGAACCGTGGTGTTGGAGAAGACTCTTGAGAGTCCCTTGGAGTGCACGGAGATCCAACCAGTCCATTCTGAAGGAGATCAGCCCTGGGTGTTCATTGGAGGGACTGATGCTGAAGCTGAAACTCCAAGACTTTGCCCAGCTGATGCGGAGAGCTGACTCATTGGAAAAGACCCGGATGCTGAGAAAGATTGAAGGTAGGAGGAGAAGGGGAGGACAGAGGGTGAGGTGGTTGGATGGCATCATCGACTCGATGGGCACGGGTTTGGGTGGACTCTGGGAGTTGGTGATGGACATGGAGGACTGGCGTGCTGTGGTTCATGGGGTTGCAAAGAGTCAGACACGAATGAGTGACTGAACTGAACTGAACTGAACTGATTCACCAGAGCGGGTCAAGTGCCTCCTGTCTGGCAGAAAAGGACAAGCCTTGATAGACACTCCTGCCAGAGGCAGGTGTAGGTCCCAATAATAACATGTCAGTGTTAGCAGACATTCAAGCAAATGCCACAGTCACAGTCTATGTATGAATGTTCTAAATTTTATCCCAGGTTTATTTCTGGATAAATTCCTAGTGTTTTTTTTTGTTTGTTTTGGTTTGGTATTTTTTTGCTCTCTTTCATCTAACTTATGCCATAGTGCTTATAAATAGTTTAAATTATTTTTAAATTATTTGCTGATAGGCTCTTTCTGCATTTTTTTTTTTTTGGTATTTACATTTTGGAAAATGGTTCATTTCTTCATCCTTACTTCTGTCTTTGGGTATTGATTAGTCACCTTCATTTCAGTAAAATCGCTATGTCTGATATTAACATTGGTTAGAATCGCCACTTTTTGTGGGTTAACTACTTTTATTAAAATCAGAAGGGTCCTAGAGATAGTGGATAGAATGTCTATCAATCAGATTTTTTTATGCAGTTGATTTAGTGCCATTTACAGTGCTTTGAAGTTGTCTCTCTGTACACTAGGTGTCAGAGCCTTTAGCTTCATTTTTTCTCTTTTCTTTCATTTTTTAATCTAGTGAATTGTGTATTGGCATTAGGTATTAATATTATTGAAAGTATTACAGGATGAACATTAAAATACTTACCTAAGGGGCCATTTGAATCGGCCCTAATTAACTTTCTCATTCTCTACAGTGCTCACTCGATATTCTTTGGGATATTCAGGATGTAACTCACATCATATACTTAATGAAAGTTGCATATACATGAGATGCCTTAAGTGATATTCATTTTACTAGGAGATGTGCCTGGGAAGACAGCCTCTTCACTTGTTAAGGTAAAACCCTGTAGCTGGGGAGGAGTATTGTAGTTGGACACAACTTTCATATGTATAGTTCTACTTAGGAATGTCAGGGAGATGTAGCTAAGAATGTCAGGGAGTAGTTTATAGAGCTTGTGGCACATGTGTGTTGATTAGTCTCGAAAACTAGCCACTCACCATGAAGTGAAGTGAAGTGAAGTCACTCAGTCGTGTCTGACTCTTTGCAATCCCATGAACTGCAGCCCATTAGGCTCCTCTGTCCGTGGAATTTTGCAGGCAAGAGTACTGGAGTGAGTTGCCATTTCCTTCTCCAAGGGATCTTCCCAACCCAGGGACCGAACCCGGGTCTCCCGCACTGCAGGCAGACGCTTTCCTGCCTGAGCCACCAGGCCACTCATTATAATGAACAATGTTTGGCTGAAGGGGCAATAAAGAATGCTTATTTATTTTCAAATACCAAATATAGAGCCAGTTGTCAATTAACTGTGTTAATGGCAGACATAGAACATTAAAAATTCCCAGCATTATTTTGACAAATAATTGAAATTTGTCCTTAATTCTTTTTTCCACTGCAAGAAGAAAAATTGAATGGGTTGAATTGCATTTTTTAGTTCCTCTGAATTTCCCAATGCTAATGAAGGGAAAATGGACAAAAGTCACTCAGTAGAAAGGAGAAGTCAATGGCCTGGATAATTTACAAACTGTACAATCAGTTCTTGAATAATCAAGCATTCACTGTCTCCTGTGAAAACAGATAAAAGGAAAAATAATATTTCTGTTAAATAATGAAGCCAGGAAATACATTTTATGATGTATTTATTTTGTAACTTTTGTCAGGTTTACTAATTGTCTTTAAAGTTACCCACATTGAACTTAAAAATTTCATAATAATTTTTCAAAGCAGGTCACATATAAAGGAAGGGACTCTGGCATGGGAAGTTCTGAATTGTAGTCGCAGGGAACACTAATGTAATAAGTTACTTTGAATCCTTCAAGTAAACGTAACCTGTTGAATATCAGTTCTGTATAAATCATACAATTTACCAAAGTTAGATACACATACAATTAAATTATATCTCTAGAGGAATGTGTAAGTTGTTTTAGAGGAAAAAAAAGTATGTAAATAAATGTAGTATGTTACTATAAAGCAATACACTAAGGAACAATAAAAATTACTAATTGCTCATTACTTTGTAGAAGGAAAAAAACTGTCAATTTTTCAAGGAAGAAGCAGTATCTAAAATGTCCCTTATGGGAAGTATTAAAAGGTAGGCATCATGAAGAGGGACAATGAAAGCAAAATTACGTAATGATAATAATGGAGGAAGAAATCAGAAAGCATGCTCAAGGACTAGCATACATTACAACTTAAAGATAAAAGATCTGCAATAATGAATTTTTGAAATTTATCTTTGGCTGTGTTGGGTCGTCCTTGCTTGGCACAGGCTTTCTAGTTGAGGCGAGCAGGTGAGCAGAAGCTCCTCTTGGTGGGGGGGGGTGGGCTTCTCATTGCGGCAGCTTCTCTTTTTATTTTATTTTATTTTATTTATTTATTTAATTTGTAAATTTTATTTATTTATTGATTGATTGATTTTATTTCTTCTCTTGTGGAGCGCAGGCTCTGGGTGTGAGGCTTCAGAGCTACTGTGCGCTGGCTCATCGGTTGCGGTGCGCGGGTTTAGTTGCTCTATGGCATGTGGGGTCTTTCTGGACCAGGGGTCAAACCCATGTCCCCTGCATCGACAGGAAAGTCCTAAAAATCTTCTTTAAAGACCACTTACCAAATAAAGTCTGCTAAGTTTATTAAAAAAAAAAAAACTGAAGTAATGAGACTAAAGGTGAAAGGTGGAAGTGAGGTCGCTCAGTCGTGTCTGGCTCTTTGAGACCCCGTGGACTGTAGCCCACCAGGCTCCTCTGTCATGAGATTTTCCAGGCAAGAATNAATAATGGAGGAAGAAATCAGAAAGCATGCTCAAGGACTAGCATACATTACAACTTAAAGATAAAAGATCTGCAATAATGAATTTTTGAAATTTATCTTTGGCTGTGTTGGGTCGTCCTTGCTTGGCACAGGCTTTCTAGTTGAGGCGAGCAGGTGAGCAGAAGCTCCTCTTGGTGGGGGGGGGTGGGCTTCTCATTGCGGCAGCTTCTCTTTTTATTTTATTTTATTTTATTTATTTATTTAATTTGTAAATTTTATTTATTTATTGATTGATTGATTTTATTTCTTCTCTTGTGGAGCGCAGGCTCTGGGTGTGAGGCTTCAGAGCTACTGTGCGCTGGCTCATCGGTTGCGGTGCGCGGGTTTAGTTGCTCTATGGCATGTGGGGTCTTTCTGGACCAGGGGTCAAACCCATGTCCCCTGCATCGACAGGAAAGTCCTAAAAATCTTCTTTAAAGACCACTTACCAAATAAAGTCTGCTAAGTTTATTAAAAAAAAAAAAACTGAAGTAATGAGACTAAAGGTGAAAGGTGGAAGTGAGGTCGCTCAGTCGTGTCTGGCTCTTTGAGACCCCGTGGACTGTAGCCCACCGGGCTCCTCTGTCATGAGATTTTCCAGGCAAGAATACTGGAGCGAGCTGCCATTCTCTTCTCCAGGGGATCTTCCCCACCCAGGGACCAAACCTGGGATTCCCGCACTGCAGGCAGACCCTTCACCATCGGATGAGCCAACAGGGTAGCCCCCAGTGAAACTGAAGTATTGGAGCCAACTTGTACAGGGCTTTCATTATCATGGACTTTAATGGGAAATGACGTTTTTAAAGTTTTATTTTATATTGAGATATAGTTGATTAACAATGTTATGTTAGTTTCAGGTGCATAGCAAGGTGATCCAGTTTTACACATGCATATATCTATGCTTTCTCAGATTCTTTCCCCACTGCGGTTATCACAGAGTAGTGAGCAGAGTTCCATGTCCTTTGAAGTAGATCCCTGTTGGTTATCTATTTTCAATATGCATGCTCGGTCGCTCAGTTGTGTCCAAAGTTTTGTGACCCCCATGGACTGTAGCTCACCAGGCTCCTCTGTTCATGGAATTTCCAAGGCAAGAATACTGGAGGGGGTTGCCATGTCCCCCTCCAGAGGATCTTCCTCACCCAGAGACCAAACCTGCATCTCCTGCGTCTCCTGCGTTGCCAGGCGGACTCTTCACTGCTGCACCAGCTAGCAGTGTGTATGTGTCAATCCCAGACTCCATCTGTCTCCTCCCACCCTTCCTCCCTGGTAACCATAAGTCAGTTTTCAAAGTGTGTGGTCTGCTTCTGTTTTGCAAATAGGTTCATTTGTATCGTTTCTTTAAATCCCTCATATAAGTGAGATCATATGTTTGTCTGACTTGCCTCACTTAGTGTGATAATCTACGGGTCCATCCAGGTTGCAGCAAATGGCATCACTTCATTCTATGTAATGGCTCGAGTAATATTCCATTCTATATACATGTCACATCTTCTTTACCTGTTCCTCCGTCGATGGACATTTAGGTGGCTTTCATGTCCTGACTCCTATAAATAGTGCTGCAAAGAACACTGGGGTACCTGTGTCTTTTCAAATTGTTTTCCTCTGGATACATGCTCAGAAGTGGCGTTGCTGGGTCATATGGTAGCTCAAGTTTTAGTTTCTTAAAAAATCTTTATGCTGTTCTCCGTAGTGGCTGTCCCAATTTACATTCCCACCAGGTCTAGGAGGGTTCCATTTTCTCCACACCCTCTCCAGGATTTGCTGTTGGTAGACTTTTTAATAACCATTTTGACTGTGTGAAGTGATAGCTCACTGCACTTTTGATTTGCACTTCTCCGAAAATTAGCATCTTTTCATTTGCCCCTTGGCCATCTGTATGTCATCTTTGGAGAAAAGTCTATTTAGATATTTTGCCCATTTGTTGATCGGGGTATTTATTATTATTATTTTTTTTAAATTTGAGCCACATGAGCTGTTTGTAAATTTGGGGGATTAATCCCTTGTTGGTTACACTGTTTGCAAATATTTTCTCCCAATCTGTGGGTTGTCTTTTCATTTTGTTTGTGGATTCCCGTGCTATGAAAAAGATTTTGAGTTTAAATAGGTCCCATTTCTTTATTTGTGTTTTTATTTCTGTTACTCTAGAAGTTGGATCCAAAAAGATACTGTTGGGATTTATGTTAGATGTTCTGCCTATCTTTTCTGCTAAGTATTTTACAGTTTTCAGTCTTACTTTTAGATTTTTAATGCATTTTGAGTTTACTTTTGTGTATGGTGTTAGAGAGTGTTCTAATTTCAGTTTTTTTTTTTTTACACGCAGCTGTCCAGGGTTCCCACTTTATTTATTGAAAAGCCTGTCTTTTCTCTATTGTGTAATCCTGTTTCCCTTGTTGTAGATGAATTGACGATACGTAGATTTATTACTGGGCTTTCTGCCCTGTTCCGTTGATCTATATTTCTATTTTTTGTGCTAGCACCATATTATTTTGATTATTGCAACTTTGTAGCATAGTCTGAAGTCTTGGCATGCTGCGGTCCCTGGGGTCAAGAGTCAGACATGACTGAGCGACTGAACCAAAGGGAACAGACTGGCAGCTAAGACAAAGAAGCAGTGCCTTCCTTATGCCTTGCCCCAGATAATCGCCATGCAGAATGCAGTTACAGTGTGCTGTCTACATAACATAAAAATGAAAACCAAACAAAGGGTAGTGTAGAAGGTAAGAATGTTTCTGGAAAATAATCTGAGTATCTTCATGATTTTTAGGTAAGCAATGTTTTCTTAAGTGTGACACAGAAATACTGAGTATAAATGAAAATGTTAATAATATGGCACACTGAATATAAGAATTACGTTGATCTAAAGACAATAGTAAAAGGGAATAGCTAACCAATGGTTGATTATTTTCAATACATGCCACCAAGAGATTTTATACAAAGAATATATAAACAATTCCTTTAATAGGAAAAGGTAGGTAACCCAAGAGAGTTACTGCCTTGCATACTGAACAGTGCCATCATAAAAAGAGATACCCAAATGGCTATTAAATGTATGATAAATTTCTCAACTTTTCCATCAGATGAAAATGCACATTATAAGCAAAACAGTACTTGCCATTATAGATAAAATATATAAAAAATAAGACAGTGTGGGAGTATAAATTTTAACAACACATTGGCATATTCATTTGTTATTATCTATTAAAATTGTTGTGTGTACTCTATGACCCACCAGTTCCATCCCAAGTTATCAAGGTATACATACAACCAGAAAAATCTCAAGCAGTATTTCAAAATACATGCACAAGAAATTCATGATATAACCTAGATAATAAGACCAAATTCCCATCGACTTAGATGGTAGCTGCCAGATTCCTGTGCTTTGTGGTCATAAATGGGCTATATTCTTATTTTGGTCCTCTTTTCTCAGTAAACACTATCCTTCAAAAAGTGTTAATAAAATAGCAACCAAAATTATGACTTATAACATTTCTAATTTTCTTCTTACTAAATTATTAATCTGGTAATAGCACACATAAAATGACTGCTACCTTTCTGGTCTATTGTCTTCATGAAAATGAATAAATAAAAGAAATAAAGTTGCTCAGAGAGTACACAGGTCCACATAATTATGAATAAAAGGCTACATATTCAAGGCATAGAAGTTAGAAGAATGAATAGAAGGGAAAGAAAGAAGAGTTAAAAAAAGGTTTCTCTATTATTTGCAAAATATACACACAGAAAGTGTCTTACTCCTTCAAAAATTATGCTTACTATAAAAAAATACTCTCATAGTATGTTTTCTATCTTCTCATTTTACCTTCCTTAGATCTCAACGTTTAAAGTGAACCTTGGCTCTTGTGATATCCAGATAGTTCTGATACACTTGACTTCATTCTGCAAGATAGATCACTCTTCTAATTGGAGAATGCAGCCTGTATTCTGAGTTAATGTCCGGTAGGACTTAGCTGGTGTGTAATGTTCAAATGCTGCTGGAGCAATCTTGTGCCTTAAACTCTTCAGGATCTTTACTCCAATAGTTGCCTATTAACTTAGTGCTTTCAAAATTTTGAGTTTTAAAGAAAAAATAATAGGGGAAAAAAGATAAACTGTCTGAAGTGTTAGAGATACTTTAAGATACTATTATAAGATTGACTATTTCCAAACTTGATTGTATGAAGAGGTTTAGGTGATACCTACTGACTTCACACTGAAAAGGTCTTCCTACTCAGAAACACTCTTACACTTGTGAGTAACATAGCTAAACTCCCAACAATGTGAAATATATTCCATTAAGTTAGAGATTTTTCTCTAGGAGTATGTCATTTTGATACATTTCTTTCAGGGGCAAGATATCCTTACCCTGTTAGCTGGGATTTATTAATTAAATTATTATATTCATTTCCTGGGGCTGTTGTAACAAATTATCCCAACCTGGTGGTGTATAACAAAAAGAATTTATTATTTTCCATATCTGGAGTTCAGAGGTTTGAAATTAAGATGTAGAAAGGGTTGCATCCATCTGAGGCTCTCTAATAGATTCCATTCCTTGCCTCTTGCAGCTTTGATTACTCCTGCCGTTCCTTTCTCTGAACTGAGTCATTCTAAATTCTGCCTTCATTTGTTCAGTTTAGTCTGGTTTCTCAGTCACATCTGACTCTTTGAGACATCACGAACTACAACATGCCAGGCTTCCCTGTCCATCCCCAACTTCCACAATTGCTCAAATTCATGTACAAACTCAGTCTGTCTTACCATCCAACCATCTCTTCCTTTGTCATCTCCTTTTTCTCCTGCCTTCAATCTTTCCCAGCATCAGGGTCTTTTCCAATGAGTCTGTTCTTCCCATCAGGTGCCAAAGTACTGGAGTTTCAGCTTCAGCATCAGTCCTTCGAAAGAATACCCAGGGCTGATCTCCTCTAGAGTGGACTGGTTGGATATTTGTGCAGTCCAAGAAACTCTCAAGAGTCTTCTCCAACACCACATTTCAAAAGCATCAATTCTTCAGCACTCAGCTTTCCTTATATTCCAACTCTCACATCCATACATGACCACTGGAAAAACCATAGCTTTGACTATATGGACCTTTGCCTTCATTTGTATATAGTGTTGAATCTCTGTCTGTTTCTCTCTTATAAGGACACTTGCTATGGTCTTTAAGGCCCACTCAGGTAAACTAGGATAACTTCCTATATCCAGAGTTTTAATTGAATCACATCTGCAATGATATTTTTCTTTAAAATAATATTTACAGATCCTAGGTATTGAAGGCAATGGCAACCCACTCCAGTACTCTTGCCTGGCAAATCCCATGGACAGAGGAGCCTGGTAGGCTGCAGTCCATGGGGTCGTTGAGGGTCGGACATGACTGAGTGACTTCACTTTCACTTTTCACTTTCATGCATTGGAGAAGGAAATGGCAACCCACTCCAGTGTTCTTGCCTGGAGAATCCCAGGGACGGGGGAGCCTGGTGGGCTGCCATCTATGGGGTCACACAGAGTCATACACAACTGAAGCGACTTAGCAGCAGCAGCAGGGATTGAAACCTGATGCCTTTGAGAGGCCTTTACTCAGCTTCTCGTCTATTTAAGAGATTTCTACTGTAGGTAAAAAAGCAAAACATTTGCAGTTATATTTTGACAGGAAAAGTGGGGAATGGTTCAAAGGTTAGACTCTTTCTTGGGAGGTGGTTGTTGAAACCACCATGAACATTAAGATGATGGAAAAGAAAGATCCTAAAATGAGATATATGATAATGATGTAACACTGTTTTAACATTTAGTGGAAGCCTGGCACTGTCTTGGAAACCAGAAGGTAAGAGTTTTGTTTTGGTTTTGGGGTTTTTTTTTTTTGTAGAAGGAATTAGAGAGATATCACTCTATTCTGGTTATAGTTCTGCACTTTCCCTGATTCCAGTGAAACAGTGGGAATACAGAGTGGGCATAGGTAATTGATATATCTCTTAGTATTAGCTACTATATAACGCAGTGTAATTTTAAAAATGGATACTTGAGGGATTTTAAATTTGGCTCGGGATCAGTGATACATTATATATGGTAGGGAGTGTGTTTATGTGCTCAATTGCTTTAGTCATGTCTGATGCTTTCTGACCCTATGGACTGTAGCCCTCCTGGCTCCTCTATCCATGCATTTCTCCAGGCACAAATACTAGAGTGGGTTGCCATGCCCTCCTCCAGGGGGATCTTCCTGACCCAGGGACCGAAACTACATCTCTTATATCTCCTGCATTGTAGACAAATTCTTTACCCACAGAGTCACCTGGGAAGCCCATGGAAGGAAGCATTTCCATGCAAATTTACAATTCTAGTTTACTGTTTTATTTGAATACTCATGCAGCTTTTATTTGCTTCTATGCTCTTGTGTAACATTTTGAGTATGCTGTATCTAGTTCAGTAGAGCCAGCTGCCTTCAGTATTATAACAGAAATATTTAATGCGTATCCTATCAGTTGGGCTGCACCATGCAGGTGGCCAACAAGACCAAGTAAAGGGTCAGGGGTCAACAGCAGAGCCATCAGTGGTTTAACGGCTGAGGAAGCCTGCATGTCTAAAGCAAGGTCTTGGAGCAATACTCCACTGCATGCTGCAGAAGGTGGGCAGGGCATGGTAGCAGCCTTTGCTCGGGGGCAGGGAGCAGGGAAGGTAACCAGTTATATGCGAATCGATGTCAGGTTAGCTCATCATTTTCTTGGGAAACCAGAAGGGGGACACAATCTATCATAGTGGCTGAAGTTAGACCGGTCATTAGTTGGGCCCTGGAGCAAGTATGTAAAAGATTAGTTAGGTGAGTAGGACATAGGTGGAGGCACTGGGGTATATAGCGAGCAAGAGAACAGCCATTTGAGTGGCTTGATCATACACTATCCGTATGAAAAGTGTGGGTAGACAGTATATACAACTGAGAAGCATCACACTTATGAAACTTCCAGGGTGATTTTTTTTCCCAGACCAGTGGCCATCTGCTTGGCTTTTTTACTTATTATAACATGAAATTGGAAGGGGGACCACTGGAAAATGACTGTGCTACTAAGGCTATCAGTTTTGGACGTTTCGAAAGTCAATAATTTCTTTTTTGTTGTCACTCCTTTGATGGACAGTTTGCCTTATTTCCTCTTCATGGTTGTGGTATAGCAGTCATCAAACCAGTCTTTCAGTTTTCTTACATACAGAGTTCCAGAGTTTGAGGCAGAGTGGTGATTTCCCATTGCAGTCCTCATTTAGTTACTAAGATGCATAACTTCAGAAAATATGGCATTTCCTCAGAACGTCCCATCTTAGAATGACAGCCAGGACCTGCGTAATTTACTAGAGTCAACTTTCCAGGCTTAATGATTTCAGTTCTTTAAATTTATGAGACAATTTAAGATAAGGATATTTCTCTTTAAGCAGCTGAATAGTAAAATGCGATGAGATGAGAGTCATACTTTTTAATGTATTTGTTCATGACCTTTTGCCAGGAGTATTTTAGTAGCCTCCTGAATGGTCTCTGTCTACAGGTTTCTACTTAAACACCTGCTCTGTTTCACAGAGCAATGCCAATCTGCTCTCACTGTAATAATTCTAAGCCTATATACGTATGTTCCAAATATAGAATTAAACATTGATTTATTAAGCCATCAGATTATTAGTACATCAAGAAAACTGGCATCACCAACTCGATAGACATGAATTTGAGCAAATTCTGGGAGATGGGGAAGGACAGGGGAGCTCAGCGTGCTGCAGTCCATAGGGTGGCAAAGAGTCAGACTCGACTGAACAGCAAAGAAAACTGAAGATGCTCACCATTTTGACTTACATATTTGACTGGCATATTGTACGTAGGATGTGCACATAGATAGTTATAGCACAAGATGAAGGTGAAAAGCATGATGAGAAAAATAAAAATAAATTCTAAGGCATTTAGAAGAGGGAGAGATTGTTTCCTAATATGGGGGAAAATGTCAGTTTGGAGGAAGTACTTAAGCTGAGACTTGACATCAGAGTGGGATTTGCACACAGAGAGTTAGGAGCTACAGAGAACAAATAAGAAATTTGAACTTAATTTGTTAAATAACTTTTTAACTATTGGCACATTTTAACTGGAGGTATTCCACATACTTTTAAAATAAGATAATATTTCTGAAAATATGACAAGTCTTCATGGTCAGGGGATGGTATATAAAGGTGAAGCAATGAATTATACCCTCTTATTCATTGCGATTATTATTATTCAAACTTATTACAGTAATGAGTATCTACATTAAGAAATTACCCATTAAAATGCAGAGGAATTAGAATTTTTTTAAGTAAAATTAACAAAACTGGTGAACAATTATATCTGAAATGATGAAAATGGAAGCAGAAGGCAAAACGATGTTCTATATTGGTGGATGTGATGCGTGGGAATGACGTTCTCTGACAAAGAAAATTAGGGGGAGAAGGTTTGTGGCAGAAGAAAGAGCAGAGCAAGATCTGAAAACACTGAAAATTCTAATTTGGTAGCCTTTCAGGCAGATGTCCTTTAAGTACCTTTTTTTCCAGCTTTTAATTAGAGAAGACCTTGAGTGTTGCCTTGGGATGGAGTGAAGAGGGAAGGTTCCTTCTGATACACCTTAGCTTTTACAACCTAGTGAATAGAATGAATTTTGAAGTTAGCAGGACATATCCACCTCAGGAGGCACTTAAGAAATATCAGTTACTACTAAAAACGCATCTTCATTAGCAATCTTGCTCAATTCTCAATGTTTTATTCAGTTATCACATCCAATCATAGAATTCTAGACACAGTGACCCATGGTATTATATTTACAGAGATGTTTCTTATCCCCTGTAGACTAGTGATTGGATTCCTGGAAACTGCTGGGAAGGCTGGACATTTAAAACAGGCATAGGTAAGAAATTATATACTCTGGTGGCTGTGTGTGTGTGTGTGTTTTAAGTTTTAAAGGCTTGACAATGGAGATAGCCAGTCTGGAAATAAAGAAGTAGGACACAATATAAAAGCGTTCAGATGTTGAGAGTTAAAACCATTTTTGTTGATGTGTCGGTGAAGTGAAGTGAAATGAAAGTCACTCCATCATTCCAACTCTTCGTGACCCCATGGACTATACAGTCCATGGAATTCTCCAGGCCAAAATACTGGAGTGGGTAGCTTTCCCTTCTCCAGGAGATCTTCCTAACCCAGGGATCGAACCCAGGTTTCCTGCATTGCATGTGGATTTTTACCAATTGAGCTATCAGGAAAGCCCAATTTGTTGTTTGTAAGATAAGATAAAATATAGAAAATTATTATAAGATTAAAAGACTTGGGGATACTAAGATTTCAGGGATGGAAAATGGAAGAACAATTGGGAAATAAAATTGAAAAACAGGTGAGAAATGGAAATTAAATATTTGGTGCTGAGTATGCTATTATGTATATAGAAGTAGAAATGTAATGTTATACACATGAAACTTACATGATGTTGTAAACCAATGTTACCACAATAAAAATACATAAATAAATAAACAGGCAGGATAAGTTTTGGGTTCTTACATTCCAAAGTTAAAAAATAAACTGAAAAGCGCCTGCCTGAATTGTAGAAGAGGTTAGCAAGATTATATAAGGTTTAAGACTGGGAAAAAGACAAACGTTGGAAGACTACAATGGTAAACAGTGTGGGAAGTTGAGGAGAAGTTTTCAGATAAGGACACAGAGGAGGTCATCAAAGCTAATAACTAGGATAACCTGGGGAGAAATTTCAGTAGAATTGTTTATTTAAGACACCTAGGAAGGACTGTGGGAAGGCAAAGAATACAGATCAATTGATAGAAAATTATTTTTGAAAGTTTGGAGGTAAAATGAATAATACAAATTATTTAATAGGGACAGGATTTAGAGAGTATTTTGTCAGTAGTAAGATTCCGTTTTGTTTATAGGATTAGGAGAAGGAGTAGGGAGGTAGAGACCAAGTACAAAGGAAAAAAATTTTTTTTATATGGAAATCTGAGGAAGTCTACACCAACAAAATAGGAACGCTAACATTAAGGGAATTTGTTTTGCATATCTAGAGTTCTTTTAGTTAAATAACAGTTGATGCTAGTAATTAAAGATAGAGAAGTGCAGGCTATTTCTGTACAGTCTTACTTTCATGTTATTAAGACCAAGGCCACATTCTACGGCACATTTACTTATTAGGTAGTATATTCAAAAAAGTCATCCAAGCTATTTAGCAACTTTGGTGAATTTTCAGTTTTCTGTTTTTTTAAGATTTTTGATTCCAATTTGTAAGAAAGTTTCACCGAAGACATACGTAAACATAGTCTAAAATTAGCATTCTTTTATTCTGCATTAGACAACTAAATTACTCACCTGTATGACTGGATACAGGAATATTAGGGATTAATTCTAAAGTGTTTCTGTGTTCTCAATAATTTATTTTAACATAATTCAACATATACAAGTATAATATTCATATACATGTGTATATATATATATATATATATTTATAAAGTTTAGTCTCCATTTCATCTCTAGATACAGTTTTCCTGAGCCATATTCCATGAGTGATCAGCTACTATTTTTTTACCAGGGAATTTCCAGAGCCACTGTTATCTATATCAACATTTTTTGCCTTTTAACATAAAATAAAATGCTAGAAATTGAGATTGTTGCAAATTTGTTGTCATTCAATCGCTCAGTCGTGTCCACCTCTAGTGGCCTCTTACTGCTCATGTTGAGTGTGGAACTGTTAACACGGCATCTTGGAATAATTAGTGATATTCAAGATATGTGCATCAGACACTCCCACCCCATAGGACCAGGTTGTAAGCATCCTGAAACATCTGGTACCCGAAGCTTGAGTCCTAAACGTGCCCGGGCCGCTATCCGTTTAGAAGAATTTCTGGCTCCCTGATGCTTGCTAGGCAGTGCAATGGAGTTCTTCTCTGGAATACTGTCTGACCTGACTCTAGAGGATCTTTCATGAAAAGAGTTGATCAGAGAACATCAAACAAGAGAGGCTGAAAAGTAAGATAGCTGGCAGAATATAAACTGTTTGTGTCTCCTTGCTGAGGAGTGATTGTTTAATAAATGTCGGTATGTGTGACAGAATTCGCTCTGAGGCCTGCTTTCATTACAGCATAGCTGGGAAGTCATAGTAAGATAGCGGGATCGTGCCTGTTTCAAGTTCTCCAGTGTCTGTACGAGGCATGACTTGATTAGCACAGTTTGCCATAGAAATCATTCCTATTTTGCAAGGATGGGCAGTGTCTATAAAATATTTCAGCCTGTCCACTGTGTTGACCACCATTAGTTACATGACTGACCATCCATTTGTTTAGGCTTCTAGTAATTCAGCAAAACCTCTTGTGTTGATAGGAACTAAAAATAACTGACTTTCTGATAAGAAGGATAACTAAAACTATTTGTTGTATGAATTCTTGATTAACGCAAATGACTGCACCTAAGATTTAAGTGCAAATCATTAACATATTAATATATATTATATCATGCTGCCTCTGCTGAAATGTTTTACAGTGAATTACAGATATCTTAACAATATAATTTGCCTTTTAAGCAAGATGTTCATGAGCAGTATAGCCTTACATGAACACATGAAAATCTGGATAGACCTAAATGGATTCCTAGGTTCTTGCCTTTTATAGAATTGATAGGTTTGACAGCACCCATAGACATACCTAGTAACAGTGGTTCTCTCCATTGTTATTGGGAGGTGCTTGGAAACATGAATGGGGGCTTTATGAATGGGGGTTATTATGATGTATGTCATAATGATTGCAGAGTTCTACTGGAAGCCTAAATTCTACAGTGTTTAAGGAACAGTGTCTAAAGAGTATAAGGAAATTATCCCACCCGAAAATACTAGTTGCATTCCTGTTGAAAAAACCTCAAGACCAAGCAATATAATTTCTTCCATAATTTTCTCTTGTTATGAATTTTAGTACACTATAATGACTATTTCTTGTGTTTATATTTCCACTCCTTTGAACAGTTTGTTGGTGGAGTGTCCTTTTAATTTTCATTTGTCAAGAACTCTTACATTATTTGGCAAAAAATAGGTTTTTAATAAATATTTGTAGTTAGTTGGATAAACAGCATCCACGTAGTCTAAGATTCTCAGCTTTTTCTCTTAAACAAGATGCTGAAGTTTGCTTCTTGAAATCAGCATAGTCACTTACAAGCAATTGAGAAAAATAACATGTATCTTTAGATAGCTAAAATATAAATAAGATTGAATTTAATTTCACTACATCTAACAGAATTTTCTAATTGGTGTAATTCTGAATGAGAGTAGAGAAACGCAATGAAGCAGAGGACTTAGACAAATTGGAATCAAATTTCTCTAAAGTTAATCCAAAGTGATTTTTTGTTTGTTTCTTTTTTAATTTGTCCAGTACTAAAGTAAAACAAGTTTCAGCACAAATAGGAAAGCAAAATCTTCACCTGGAATTTCTAGAACACTATATTTTTTAGTTTATTTTTTCATGATGTTCCAAAAATAAACCCTCTGATGCTAATTTTTGATCCAAATTACATTTGAATATACATGTAACTGTTGGGACAAACACAGTTCTCTTGTTAAGCACCCTGATACTTTCTAAATATATTGCATAATCATGTTACAATGTAAACTTTAATATCTAATTGTTTTGTTTTTGAAATAGTCAATAAAATATCCAAATTTATATAAGTTCATTAATTAAAATCTTTTCGCTCTTGCCATCTCCAACACTGTGGAGTGTAACTCACATGAATGCCTTGCTAACTTACTGCAGAATAGAAAACCAGTCACTACTGGACTGGATTTCATCTTTTTCCTGGGTCGTTTGAGATTTCTCCCTTTAGTGCACAATGTTTGGGTGAAAATTGGTTTTCTTTTTCTAGCTTCATAGTGTGCTTGTATGTGTAAGTTTTCCTTTCCAAAAACTACTTTTGATTTTCATCTTCTGTGTCTAAATAAAAAAACAACAAAAAAAAATAGAGATTGTGACTGGAACATTTTGCATGCTGATAATAATTTAACGTTTGAGCTTTCTAGAGTTTACCTAACCTATTGCACCTCAGCAGATCCAGGGTTAAAGCACAGGTTTTAGGATATCCATCCACTGGATCATTAACCTATGATTATTGGGCTTCCCTGGTGGCTCAGAGGTTAAATCATCTGCCTGGAATGTGGGAGACCTGGGTTCGATCCCTGGGTCGGGAAGATCCCCTGGAGAAGGAAATGGCAACCCACTCCAATACTCTTGCCTGGAGAATCCCATGGAGGGAGGAGCCTGGTAGGCCACAGTCCAAGGGGTCACAAAGAGTCGGACACGACTGAGCGACTTCACACACACACACATAGGTTGTGTAAGGGGGTTGAGATAAAAATAGGTGAGAAGGCACAATTTAAGGAGTGGTATACAGTCCAGGAGAAGGTTTGAAGGTCCACATGGCAGTGATGAATACAAACGGGTGAATGCATAGTTTGAACAGTGTCTCTGTAGGGCAAATATATATTGGATTCCATACTTTGGTATGTATGTGAAGGTAGTATGTTTGCAAATTTCTATTATATTTCATTGCTAGTATTGCAGAGAATAGCTTTGACCTAACTTTACATTCTGAATTCTTTCCTGAATATAATGGTAATTACCAGAAGCTGGGCTAGGAGGTCACTGAATTTCAGATTCTCTCTCTGAATTGTTAAGTTCCAATTCATATGCAGAATCTCAGAATTCACACAGTGTGAACTGTTTCTTCTGCAAGTAGCATTATGGTAATAAACTGAAGATAGATAATTTTTATGCAATTATTATCAAGAGATGAGAAAAAAAAAGTGTTTAGTCATATTAATCCAAAAATAGGTCAAATAAATGTGACCTTACTGGTAATGCAGAAAATAATCAGTGAAAATGTGTGGACCATATTTGATGAAGTATTGTTTTAGACAGGCCATATAAAATTACCTTCTTTTGGAAATAATTATTGTCATATACTAATCTGCCAACATCACAGGGAAATTCTGCTCTAGATATCCAGTAGAAATTTCTATTTTAGAAAAATCTCATTTTGGTCAAGAAAATCTCTTGACCATTATCTAACATTTCTCTGCTCTTATTCCTCATTAGGACCGGTAACATACATTTCATATATTCTTGCAAAGTCTTAAACTGTAACATCCAACATCCAGTCAGACAATATGTTTCACAGAAGTCAGAGTTCACCCATGTTTAGATAATCTGAGTTAATAGTGGGGGGAAAGGGTCTGTAAAAGTGAGATAAGCTGAAGCCCCTGAACAGAATTGCATTGTTATTCTTGATTTTATTTTTAATAAAACTTAAAATAGTTCAGATGGTTCAGGGCATAGTTCAGATAGTTTGGTTGTCTTTTTTTCCCCTTCATTTATACAGGCTGTACAAATCCTTAATCAATTACGTTTTCTTTAATTTAAATGCATGTTATTATTTGGTCGGTAAGAAGGGAATATACTACGTCTAAGTGATCTTGGCACAGCATTTTAAATATGATTTTTATGAGTTAAACACCTGTCTGCAAAGAGCTGGTGAAGTGAGGCAGCCAACTCATGGCACATCAATCCTGGAATAGCTGTCACATGCCCTTGACATTTAGCTGCTGCAATGACTTGGATTAAACTAGAACTGGCATGGAAACCTTGCTTGAAGGCTAAGTATGTCATTCCCAGTACCTGAATGCATTCTTTGTTTTACTTTTGAAAGGTGCTATTCTCATGATAGAGTTTTTTGCTGGAGTGTTGGGTTTTAAGTCAGCACAATTCTTTCATTTTCTATTTCTTTTCCTGATATGCTTTAACATTGTCTAATTCATTTTCAGAAAAAGAAATATGCAATGCAGGCTCATACTTTATGACAACATTTAACTTCCCTTGCTATTCAGTTATCCATATCTCAATTTTTATTTTGAAATAAATAGAATACTATGTTTATCTCATTGATAAGATACCCTTCTAGTATGCTGCTGCACTAATTATTTAACTCATTTAATTTTTAATCATTTATTTTTGCTTCACTAGATGTGCATGCTTGCTGTGTGCTCAGTCGTGTCCGACTCCGTGACCCCGTGGGCTGCAGCCCACCAGGCTCCTCTGTCTATGGAATTTTCCAGGCAAGAATCCTGGAGTGGGCTGCCATTTCCTACTTCTGGTGATCTCCTCTGTCTATGGAATTCTCCAGCCAAGAATCCTGGAGTGGGCTGCCATTTCCTACTTCTGGTGATCTCCACCCAGGGATGAGACACACATTTCTTGTGTCTCCCATGTCTCCTGAATGGGCAGACGGACTCTTTACCACTGTGCCACATGGAAGCCCCGCTTCATTAGAGGTTAGTGTCTAAACTATCTGCAGGGACCTTCTGATGCAGTGTTAAATTTAAATATATTGCGAGACAAAATGGCTTCTCAGGTGCTACATCTATCATGTCGCTATAGTTGGTTTTGGCTTGAGTAAAACATAAGTTCATTTTCCTCTTACTAGTGAAAAATGAATTGTCTCAGTCTCCTATCTCTCTATATGTGTGTGTGTCTGTGTGATAAAAGGAAAAATATATATATATATATATATATACATATTTAAATTGTCTTTATATAGTAAAATATATTTTCTACTCTTTAGTTATCTACCCAACTTATTGATACATGGAAAAAATTTTAGAGAAACTTTGTTGTGTCAAGATGCATCCCTATATAACCAATAAAAATACAAAAATCTCCAGTGAAATGCAAAAGGTAAAATGGTGAAGGGCTTTTTTGCATCTAAACATCTCCAAAGAAAATTGAAGTGTTCATAATTCCTTACGAGTAGTGCACTTCACACACACACACCCACACAAATAACAAAGAATGTACACTGCTGTTAATAATAATAATAAAAAAAAAGCCTTGGAGCATTTGTGTATTTGAAGTACTATTTAAGTGGAATAACATCTGAGATTTCTATCCTTGGATAATTCTTTTATCAATTGTTTGATAAAATGTGACAGTTATTTATGACATGATGTTGTTGGAATGGATTCACCAGGCAAATAATAGCCTAAACTTCTGCTTCTTTATTCTAATCCATGACTTTTGTATTTATCCTTCAGATGAAAAATTCATTTAGTGATATAGAAGAGGAACATATTCTTTCCTGAATGGAATATAATATAGAACAGGATCTGAAAGAGGAGAAAAAATGCTCACAGCAACATTACTCTCTGACCACGCTGTGCTGTCCACAAAGACACCGTAATGGAGAGAAATTTATCTTATAAATAAAAGAAAGATTGAAGATGGGACATTACTTTAAATTTCCCAGCTATGTCTTTCATTTTCTGTGTAAGCATTGTTAGGTATATTCTATATCCCACCTTCATGGAAAGCATTCTGCCTTACTTGTCATCTGAGTTAGCACATTCTCAGCATAGTTCGTCAAATTCTTTTTGCTGTGTCAAACATCTGCTTATCAGCTTGTAATGTTTTGCTGAGCACAGATTGTCCGTACTTGTCTGACCCAAATCAATTTTATTTAAAAAAAAAGATGTTTTTGAGATGAAAATAAAATAAATTAAGATGTAGTAAAACAGGATAACTATATAGTAAATGCACTAATTGTGAGGACTGAGAACATATGAGTTGAGTGCAGTATCCCAAATCTAGGTTATAACAACAATTTTTTTCTGTCACCAGCTTCCCAAATCTTAATATCATTTTTCTTACTTCTGCTCTTAATCATTGATGGGTTGAAAATAACTCTAACTGGAAATTACATGGTAATGGATCACATAGAATTTATATGGCTATTATATGCCATAAAATGCGTTGTTCTCATCATCTTCAGTGTAAAAATGTTAGACAGTGAACACATTTTTTATGCTGGAAGGTTAGTTACTTTTCCATTGTTGAGAGAGCATAAGAGTTCTTATTTTTTTTCCCTGCTGAATGATTAGCAAACTAAAATTCAAAGTATACTTTTTGCCTTAGAAGTTAGTCTGTTCAAAATAAAGTGGGAAATTTTGAACTGGTTTTGCTATACTATTATTGCACTTTCATTTTCCAGTTCTAATCACATATTGCCTATCACCAGTCCTATTAGCTTGCAAATGAGTATGCTGTCTTCAGTCATAAATTTAAAGGAATACTGGATGGAAGTGCAAAACAGAACAAGAATGAGGATGTAAAATATATCTGATGGCAATACTCACTGGTGCAGCATGGGGAAAATACTACTTCTTTTTATTGCAAAACTGTCTTCTGCCCAGAGCTTCAGATTGGTGTTATGATCTTCACAGTGAGCTTTTCCATAATACAAGCTTGTATGGATATATAGTATCTCTCCCACCCCTCAGATCTACTTATCCCTAGGGTGTGGATTGTCTGAACTTCAGCATTGTGGAGATTTTCTCTCCAATTTTCTGTTCAGTTTGACTAATCAGAAGAGCCAGCAGGAGATGGGAGACAGAGAAGAAAGGTAGATGACTGGATTTTGGATAATTATTTTCCTGTTACGCCGCCTGGAAGTTGATACTGTTTTGCTTTCTTTCACTTTTGCTCTTTCCCTCTAGGAACAGACAGCCTTAGTTTGTGTCAGGAAATGGCAACCCACTCCAGTGTTCTTGCCTGGAGAATCCCAGGGACGGGGGAGCCTGGTGGGCTGCCGTCTCTGGGGTCGCACAGAGTCGGACACGACTGAAGCGGCTTAGCAGCAGTAGCAGCAGCAGCCTATGCTATAAAGCCATCTCATTTGCCTAGATACTGTGAAGACTTTTTGTTCTTTTTATCCCTAGAGTATCTTCTGTAGGTCACCTAAATGCCTCCCTATGAATCAGTAATACTTTCTTTAAAGTACTCTTCCAAACACCCAGTTTCAACGCACCATATGTTTCTTGCCTGGTACCTGATTTATACAAGGAGGAGGATAATAGACATACTTCTAAACGGAGCTGTTTACAACTGGAACCATGAGTAGGGTACTACTATGAGCCGTTTTGATACTTAACCTAAGAAATCATTTCTGAAAAATATTGTTTTTGTTCTTTGGAGGATATATCAAAAAAACCAATTAATTATGGGGGGCGTTCTTGGAAAGCTATAGTGACATGTATTTCATGTATACACACATATGTGTGTGTTTGTGTGTATGTGTGTGTGAAACTTGATTTCTATAACAATACCAATTATGATATTTTCATTTTATTTTTATTTTTTCTTTCATCTGTGTGGACTATGAAACCCTATCTAGAACCAAATTACAGCCAATCCACTGTCTATTTTAAATATCCATTTCCTTAACAGTAAGAGCTTTATTCAAAAAGAATTCATGATATGAGAAAAAAATTAAACAAAGAAAGAAATTAAATCTTTTCACTTCCTGCTTCTAAGTCTAGCTTTCAGATTTCTTTTCCTGCACAGCTACAAAATCCAGTAAATAGCAGGAGCAGCTTAGGCAATAATAGCTATTAATCTCAACACCCCCAAAATTTAATTTTTTATTAGAACACAATAGTTTAAAAAGAAGAAAGACAAGTGCATAAAACCTACACCCTCATCATACCTAATGTGATCTAAATTTCTGATTGCTTACAAGTTGAAAAAACTTTCAAAGAAATAAGCAAATAAACTCATTGGTGTGAACCTTTGTGAAATGCAAGGTGAAAACAGGAGAAAAAACTGCAGGGAAGAGAGAAGGAAAGTAGCAGAGATTCTAAAATAAATCCCAAACTAATGCAATCCCAAAGATAGTGCAGCCACCATGAAAAACAGTATGTGGACTCCTTAAAAACTAAAAATGCAACTAAAACTGCCATATCATTGAGAGATCCCACTCGTGGTTATAAATGCAAAAACAAAAGAAAACTTGAAACATTGTGAATAGCAGCATTCTTTATAATAACCAAGGTATGGAGACAACCCAAGTACCCACCACAGGTAAATGCATAAAGAAGATGTGGTATATATACATATGCAGTTCAGCTCAGTCGCTCAGTTCTGTCTGACTCTTTGCGACCCCATGGACTGAGCACGCCAGGCCTCCCTGTCCATCACCAACTCCCAGAGCTTACTCAGACTCATGTCCATCGCGTCGGTGATGCCATCCAACCACATCATCCTTTGTTGTCTCCTTTTTCTCCTGCCTTCAATCTTTCCCAGCATCAGGGTCTTTTCCAATGAGTCAGTTCTTTGCATCAGGTGCCCAGAGTATCAGAGCTTCAGCTTCAGCATCAGTCCTTCCAATGAATATTCAGGACTGATTTCCTTTAGGATGTACTGGTTGGGTCTCCTTGCAGTCCAAGGGATTCTCAAGAGTCTTCTCCAGCGTCACAGGTGAAAAGCATCACTTCTTTGATGCTCAGCTTTATTTATGGTCCAGTTCTCACGTCCATGCTCTCACATGCACGACTATTGGAAAAACCATAGCTTTGACTAGACGGATCTTTGTCAGTAAAGTAACGTCTCTGCTTTTTAACATGCTGTCTAGTTTGGTCATAGTTTTTCTTCCAAGGAGCAAGCCTCTTTTAGTTTCATGGTTGCAGTCACCATCTGCAGTGATTTTGGAGCCCAAGAAAATAAATCTGTCACTGTTTCCAATGTTTATCCTCCTATTTGCCATGAAGTGATGGGACTTGAGGCCATGGTCTTCATTTTTTGAATGTTGAGTTTTAAGCCAGATTTTTCACTCTCCTCTGTCACTTTCATCAAGAGGCTGTTCAATTCGTCTTCGCTTTCTGCCATAGCATGGTGTCATCTGCATATCTGAGGTTATTGATAATTTCTCCTGGCAATCTTGATCCCAGTTTGTGCTTCATCTAGCCTGGTATTTTGCATGATGTACTCTGCATATAGGGGTTCCCTAGTGGCTCAGCTGGTAAGGAATCTGCCTATAATGCAGCAGGCTTGGGTTCAATCCCTGGGTTGGGAAGATCTCCTGGAGAAGGGAAAGGCTACCCACTCCAATATTCTGGCCTGGAGAATTCCATGGACTCTGTAGTCCATGGGGTTGCAAAGAGTTGGACATGACTGAGCAACTTCCACACACACACTCTGCATGTGAGTTAAATAATGAAGGTGACAATATACAGCCTTGACATACTCCTTTCCTAATTTAGAACACATTCCATTGTTCTATGTCTGGTTCTAACTGTTGCCTTTTGACCTGCATACAAATTTCTCAGGGGGCAGGTAAGATGGTCTGGTATTCCCATCTTCTGAAGAATTTTCCACAGTTTTTTTGTGATCACACAGTCAAAGGGTTTGGTGTAGTTAATAAAGCAGATGTTTGGATTATTGCTCAGACATAAAAAAGAATGAAATTCTTTTTAGTACAGCCACTATGGAGAACAGGGTGGAGATTCCTTAAAAAATTGCAAATAGAACTGTCTTATGACCCAGCAATCCCACTGCTGGGCATACACACCGAGGAAACCAGAATAGAAAGAGACACATGTACCCCAATGTTCATTGCAGCACTGTTTATAATAGCCAGGACATGGAAACAACCTAGATGTCCATCAGCAGATGAATGGATAAGAAAGCTGTGGTACATATACACAATGGAGTATTACTCAGCCATTAAAAATACATTTGAATCAGTTCTAAGGAGATGGATGGAACTGGAGCCAATTATACAGAGTGAAGTAAGCCAGAGAGAAAAACACCAATACAGTATACTAACGCATATATATGGAATTTAGAAAGATGGTGATGATGACCCTGTATGCAAGACAGCAAAAGAGACTCAGATGTGTAAAGCGAACTTTTGGACTCTGAGGGACAGGGAGAAGGTGGGATGAGATGGGAAATTGGCATTGAAACATGTATACTGTCATGTAAGAAATGAATCGCCAGTCTATGTCCGATGCAGGATACAGGATGCTTGGGGCCGGTGCACAGGGATGACCCAGAGAGATGTTATGGGGAGGGAGGAGGGAGGGGGGTTCATGTTTGGGAACGCATGTACAGCCGTGGTGGATTCATGTCAATGTATGGCAAAACCAATACAGTATTGTAAAGTAAAATAAAGTTAAAATAAAAATTTAAATTAAAAAAAAGAATGAAATTCTGTCATTTCAAAAGTGTGGCTAGATTAGGCTTTAGTGGAGTAAATTAGACAAAGACAAATTATCTGTTATCACTTACATGTGGAATCTGAAAAATAATGTGAATGTATATGA
Organism: Redunca redunca; assembly: GCA_006410935.1. Taxonomy (NCBI): domain Eukaryota; kingdom Metazoa; phylum Chordata; class Mammalia; order Artiodactyla; family Bovidae; genus Redunca; species Redunca redunca. Next base: position 775,288 of record SJYQ01000413.1, on the reverse strand, counting down.
ATATATACAGGTGGCTCAGTGATGAAGAATCTGCCTGCCAAGCAGGAGGTCTGGGTTTGATCCCTGAGTTGGGAAGATACCCTGGAGAAGGAAATGACAACCCATTCCAGTATTCTGGCCTGAGAAATCCCATGAACAGAGGAAGCTGATGAGCTACAATCCATGAGTTTGCAAAGAGTCAGACATAACTTAGCAACAAAATAACAAGAACAAGTATGAATATATGACAGAACAAAAATAGACCCATTGATAAAGAGAACAAAGTAGTGGTTAGGAGTGAAGTAAGAGAAATGGGGAAGGGTAAGGTAATGGTATATGATTAAGAGATGCAAATTAAACTTTTGTAAAATAAATGAGAATAAGAATATAGTGTACAGCACAGGAAAATATAACTGTCATTTTATAACAACTTTATTTTTTTTTTTTTATTAATTTTATTTTTTTATTTTTATTTTTTAAAGATGAACATTTTTAATGATAAAAGGTACAATTCACAAAGAA